>CAUYPK010030359.1:0-22322 GCA_963574355.1 Loris lydekkerianus
TTAATTTTTGTGTGTGTGACATAAGATACCATAAACAAAACTAAAATAAGATAGATTTCAGGGAAACCCTTGTAATGCAGATGAAAGATAAAGAGCTATTGCCTATCATAGGTCAAGAGCCTTTCAAATTGATTTTTTTAATACAAAAAAACATTACCAGGTGCAGTACCCCTAGCTCAGTGGCTAGGGCACCAGCCACATACACTGGGGCTGACTGGTCTGAACCCAGGCAGGTCCTGCTAAACAATGACAACTATAACAAAAAAAATAGCTGGGCATTGTGACAACTACAATAAAAAAATAGCTGTAGTCCCAGCTACTTGGGAGGCTGAGGCAAGAGAATCATTTAAGATCAAGAGTTTGAGGTTGCTGTAAGCTGTGATGCCATAGCACTCTACCCAGGGAGACAGCTTGAGACTCTGTCTCAAAAAAAAATTACCAATAATTCACAGTGGAGTGGCATTTCTCAACATTGGCACTACTGACGCTTTGAACCTGATCATTCATTGCTTTAGGAAGCTGTCCTGTGTGTTGTAGAATGTTTATCAGCATCCTTGGTCTACCCACTCCTTGCCAGCCAAGTTCCAACAACCAAAAATGTCTCTAGACATGACCAAATTGTCCCAAGGTGGAGTGGAGGGGCAAAATTGTTGCCAAGTGAAAACCCTGCAGTACAGCAAATTCATGAATATAACAAGTGACAAGACATGTCACCTCAATGGTCAGGGAAAGACAATCAGAGAAGAATGAGCTATCATCTTAATAGGAGTGCCAGGGGAAAGATGCCTTGCTAGGGAAAATAGGAATTTAGAGTCTGCATGGGAGATCAGTCTGGGGATTCATAAGTGAGACACAAAAGCTGAAAACTGTAAAATGTAGAGATCACATAATGGGAGACTCTTGAGGGGTTAATGGCAGGTCTCCACAGCCAGCCAGGGCTTCTGGGGCTAAGGGGCCAACTGCCAATTGCATGATATCTGAATTCACATTTTTTTGCCCAGTTCCCTAGTTCACTAGATTTGATGCTTTCGGCCTAAAAATTCAAAACTATGATTCCTGTGTCAAAGATGTATGTTTTCCTGGGTTTGGCAAGAGGGTGTGGGTGGATTACACGGCCACCTGGCTGTTCCTCCTTCCTGAAAATATTAACACTGCACCAAGAGGGGAAAACCCTGAACTTTGCAGACATCATCAACCACAGATGCAATTCTGCTTTCCAGGTCCAGAGATGGGCAGGGGACTTCCCAAGATGTCTCCAGAAGACCCTGAGGTCACACATAGCCTCAAAGTAGCAACTAGTAGCACCTTGCAACTTGCACCCCATCTGTCATCACTTTGCTACCATCAGTCCAAAAGTAAAGAAGAAGACCCTCTTATTTCCCATGTTTTCAAAGAATACTAAGGTCAAAAGGCTTTCTAATAGGACTTGAGCCCCCAGGAAATGACCAGGTCCCAACCAATGGGTCAGTCACCACAGTCTCAATCAAGCCTAGCAGTGGCTAAAAGGCCCTCACACCTGTAGAATTGCCACTCATGGGTCAGCTACCTAGTGCTGGGCCAAATCCCCAAGCTCAAAGTCCAGGCTCCAGCTCAGGTCCCTTTACTAGCCACATGTCTAGTCCATTTTCATTGCTTATAACAAAATACCCAAAACTACATGATTTATAAAGTAAAGGAATTTATTTCTATCAGTTATGAAGGTTGGGAAGTCCAAGATTGAGGGGCTGCATCTAGAGAGATTCTTCTTACTGGTGGGAACTCTGCTGAGACCCAAGGTAGTGCAGGGCACCATGTGAGGTTGCTGTGAGCTCTGATGTCACAGTACTCTCAAGGGAGCTGACCATCCTAATGAGTTAGCTCAGGTCTCTCCTCCTCTTCTTATAAGGCTCCCAGTTCCCATCCCATGATAACCCAGCAACTCATGAACCCACTCATCTCTTTAACTATGATTAATCCATTCATAAGCACAGCACCCTCCTGACCCAATCATGTCTTAAAATCTCACCTCAATACTGTGACACTGGGATTGAGTTTCAACATGAGTTTTGGAGGGGACATTTATTTTATTACTTTTTGTTCTTGTTGTTTTTGTTTTTGTTTTTTTTTTGAGATAGAGTCTCTTGGTTCAAGTAGCTGGGACTACAGGCACCTGCTACAACTGCCACACACAACACATGGATGAAGTTCAAAGACATGTTGAGGAGGAAAAAGTCAGACATAAAACTAAAACTATGATCAAGAACAAACAATGCTGGTTTGGCACCTGTAGCACAGTGGTTATGGCGCCAGCCACATGCACCAAGGCTAAGTGGGTTCAAACCCAGCGAGGGCCAGCTAAACAATGACAAATGACAACTGCAACAAAATAATAGGCAGGCGTTATGGTCAGTGCCTGTAATTCCAGCTACTTGGGAGGCTGAGGCAAGAGAATTTCTTAAGCCCAAGAGTTAGAGGTTGCTGTGAGCTGTGATACCACTACACTCTACCAAGGGTGACATAGTGAGACTTTGTCTCAAAAAAAAAAAAAAGTAAAAACAATAACAACAAAAGCACAGATGACAGTGCCAGGCCAGCTGCAAACTGTGACCTAAGACGTTGCCTAAGTTTCCACATCTCTAAAATGAGGATGATGACACATCTATATTGGCCACACATAGCTGTCACAAGGATGCTAGGAGAAAATCAAAAAATTTTTTGAGACAGAGTCTCACTCAGTCACCTTGGGGTTGAATGCCGTGGCATCACAGCTCACAGCAACCCCAAACTCTTGGGCTCAATCGATCTTCATGCCTCAGCCTCCTGAGTAGCTGGGACTACAGGCACCTGCCATAGAGACAATCAATTTAAAGAGAAGTGCCTGGCAAGTGGTATGTGCTTTCTGAGAGAAATGGAGCTATGAATGTCAGATGAGGCAATATGTGTAAAATGCTGACACTCATTTAAAAAGGTGGAGATTTTACATCTTTCATATTAACCTGGATAGAGTTGGAGAACATTCTCTTTAGTAAAGTATCACAAGAATAGAAAAGCAAGTATTCAATATACTTAATGTAGTCAGTACTACTATGAAGCCAGTAGACCAGGCGTCCTCAAACTGTGGCCTGCGGGCCACATGAAGCGGGGTGAATTGTATTTGTTCCCGTTTTGTTTTTTACTTCAAAATAAAATATGTGCAGTGGGCATAGGAATTTGTTCATAGTTTTGGTTTTTTTTTTAACTATAGTCCAGCCCTCCAACGGTCTGAGGGACAGTGAATTGGCCCCCTGTTTAAAAAGTTTGAGGACGCTTGCAGTAGACAAACTAATACATGGCCACACAAGAGAACAACTCAATCTAATTCAAGTTGGGGGGAGAGGGAAAGAGGGAGGAGATGTGAGGAGGGAAGGGGATTGGTGTGCTCCCGCCTAATGGGCATAATGTAAGGGTATATGGCATGTGGGACACAACTACAACAGGAACCTTACCTAACAAATGCAAGCACTGTAACCTAATTGTTTGTACCCTCGTATTAATCTGAAAAAAAAAAACAAAAAAACTAACAGCTACTTGTAAAAAATAAAATAAAATAAAATAAAATGCCTGGCACTGGGTCTGGCACACCCAAGAGCTCAATAAATGCTGGCGAGTATTATGTAACATATCAATTATTCTCAAGAAGTCTCCCTGATCTAGTTGCCAGGATGAGCATAACTAGGACCCCCATTAACAATCTAACCAAGTTAAACTCTGGAGCTTCATCTGCAGAACAGCCCTCTCCCCCTCTCAGCAGTAAACCACTGCATTTTCAGCTCCTTCCCATTAACCATCTTTGTCTCTCAAGACTCCAGCCGAGTATCTAGTATCCTATCATCTTACTCTCCCTGCATGGTGGCCTGCTCACTGGGGATTCCAGCCTGGTTAGCTCCCAGCTCCCAAGACTGATCTGGACAGAGCCCCCCAGCTTGGGCGGCTAGAGGAACTGCCTGTCCAGGACACAAAACAGGTCTGGATGTGGGGGCTCCCCCTATCTGCACTCAGCTGTATGGCCCTCCACTGCCCCTCTCCCGGGACATGTGTTTGGCACAGAGCATATGCTCAATAAATATAAATGCCTAAATAAGTGAGCTGAGCAAGTCAGCCCGAGGCCCTCTGACCAGCCCCCTCTTTAGGCCCTCACCCTACTCCTACCAGATCTCTCTTCCCACAGCATCCCTTTCACTTTCTTGCTCAAGAAGTTCAATTGCTCCCAATTCTCAAGCCCATCAAATCAAAACTTCTCTGTCCTAGTTTTAAGCTGCCCCACCTGATCAAAGCTGTCTCCCCCCAACTCCTCCCCACATCCATGCAATTTATTTATTTATTTACTTTTGTTTTTGGAGACAGAGTCTCATTTTTGTCATCCCCTGGTAGAGTGCTGTGGCATCATAGCTCACAGCAACCTCAAACTCTTGGGCTCAAACGATTCTCTTACCTCAGCCTCCCAAGTAGCTGGTACTACAGGCACCTGCTACAACGCCCAGCTATTTTTTTCTGTGGCAGTTGTCATTGCTGCTTAGCAGGCCTAGGCCAGGTTCAAACCTGCCTGCCTCAGTGTCTGTGGCCAGCGTCTAAACAACCGAGCTACGGGCGTCGAGCCGCACACTCATGCAGTTTACTACGAGCATGTAACCTAGTAACCTCCAGGAGCAACAGAGCTGGACACACCTTTAGTAGCCAAATCAGAACAAACAGCTAGTTTCTACCTACCTTGTAGGGTTCTTATAGGAAGAATGCAAGAGACAGTTAAAGTACTTGGCCAGCACCCTGAAAATGGGAGCTATTCTCACCTGATGTGCTGGAAGTTGTTGCTCAAAGTAAATGACACTGTGGAGTCTGAGGGATGTGTGTTTGAAACTCACTCCACCATTCTACTGATGGGTAACTTTGGACAAGATAATTCACCTCACTCTAAGGCCTAGTTTCCATACCTGTAATGTAGGGATAATAAAAGAAGCTACTTATGAGTATATTTAATCAGACAATAATAAATACAATAGCACAACATGTCAAGAGTACAAGCTCAGCAAACGGCCTTTAGTACGATCACCAGCATTCTCACTGGTGGACTCTGGCCTGAAAACAGAGGGACTAGCTTGTTACTCCGCCATGATGACTATGGTTTATCACTTATGTTCTCCATTTATTGTGTCTTCAGAGATCCCTCAAATCTGTCACCCCATTGCCTGGCTCCATTTTCTCAGCTGATAATCCTTTTTTGGGAAGCACACTAAACTTTATGGTCATCCCCAGACTGTGGGGGCAGGGCCAACACATACAGCGGTGTCTATGTTCTACACAAAGGCACCGTCTGAGGGGAGGAATGAGAGAGTGGGGGTAAAATCCAGCTGGGGAGCATTACTTGGGCTCTTTCCAAATGAAGAATCTTTTCAATTTATGCAAAAAGGCATATAGTCCAGGTCCTACATTTAGGGAAGAGGGAGGTTTCTTATCCTCAAATTAATAATTTTTGCAATTTCCCATCTGTTTGCTCTTTGCCATATTCCTTTTCATTGTCAGGTGGTGACATCACTGTCAATACTCACAGCTTCCAGAACATTCACTAATCCCCACTCCACCTCACACCTGTCTTGTATACCTGCATCCACCTAATTTCCTGCTTCTAATATGCCATAATCTAGGGCAGCATTTCTCAAACCACCTTGACCTCAACCCAAGGCAAACAAGTACATTTTATATCATGACCCACCCACATATGAATAAATAGCCTAAACAAAGTATCCCTGAAGTCACAGGTACCTTTACTATTTACCATGTACTCTGGTATGTTCTATTTCATTTTTAAACAATATTTATCCTACCCAAGCATGGTGGCTTGTGCCTGTAATGAGGATCGCTTGAGCTCAAGGGTTCAAGACCAGCCAGAGCAAAAGCAAGAACAAGACCCTGTCTCTATAAAATATAGAAAAATTAGCTGGGCATTGTGATGAGTACCTGAAGTCTCTCCTGCTGAGGCAGGAGTATCACTTGAGCCTAAGAGTTTGAGGTTGCTGTGAGCTGTGATGATGATGCTACTGCACTCTAGCCAGGTGACAGATTGAGACTCTGTCTCTAAATAAATAAATAAATGAAAATACTTATGTTCATCCATTAAGTTGAATTTACTTGGTTAGTGATTCATTTTTTTGTTTTTGTTTGGTTTTGTTTTTGTTTTTTGAGACAGAGTCTCACTATGTTGCCCTGGGTAGAGTGCTGTGGTGTCACAGCTCACAGTAACCTCCAACTCTTGGGCTTAAGCGATTCTCTTGCCTCAACCTCCCAAGTAGCTGGGACTACAGGCGCCCACCACAACGCCTGGCCATTTTTTTTGTTGTTGCAGTTGTCATTGTTGTTTAGATGGCCTGGGCCGGGTTCAAACCTGGCTCCCTTGGTGTATGTGGCTGGCGCCGTAACCACTGTGCTATGGGCGCTGAGCTGTGCTTAGTGATTCTTGACCAACATTTTGAAAATAAAGTGTGGTCCTCAAGCCAGCACCATCAGCATCACCCAGATTTCACTGGAAATGCAGAATCTCAGGCCTCACCCCAGGACTACTGAATCAGAATCTGCATTATAACAAGGTTTCCAGGAGATTCATATACACAAAAAATCTGGGAATCCTTGGTCTGGGATACCAGGAAACCACAAGTATTAGAGTTGATCTATTCAATTAAGTGCCTGGGAACTCTCTTACAAGGGAAGGGTGTGAACTTGACATGGGCATCTAAAATCTGTTTGAGCTTCCCCAAAGGCCCTTTTCTCTTGCTTTACACTTCAGGAAGTTGCAGAGAGGTGTCATCCCTCTCCCTGTGACTCTGAATACAGGAGGTAGTGCTATATGTCTCTTCCCATGGCTTATTCACAAGTAGGAGCTTTGAAAGTCAAGTTCAAAATACAAAGGTATCTCAATTCCTCCCCATCTGAAGGGGGAAGTTTACAACCTTTCCTTGGGGAAATAAGCTCCAGGGAAATGAAGAGACTCAAGACCAAGAACTAAGAGTCCTGGGTTTGAGGCCCAGTCTGGCCATTTGCATCACAAATAACTCTCTTGGTCTCACTGAGTCTCAGTTTCTCTGTCATTAAATGAGGTGGTGGTGGTGACCATCTCTAAACTGCCTCCTCTCAAAATTCCCTCTTGGTGTCCCTTGAGGGTACATAACCTCCTCCCAGACTCACTCCCCTGTGACTTTAGCAGGTATTCCCCCTAGGGCCTGCTCTGCCAGCTGTTCCTGTCTTGCAGCTGTGTCCCATCATAGCTCCTGACTCACCCCAGCCTTGTGCAGACCCCCCTTGGCCATAGACCAGGGATGAGCAGTGCGAATCCTCTTTCATTCCCCCTTCCTTCCAGAGAAGCACCAAAACCAATACCCTGCCAGAGCCACTCAAATCCCACTCCTTGGCTGGACTCAGTGGCTCACACCTGTAATCCCAGCACTTGATAGGCCTAGGTGGGAGGATTGCCTGAGCTTACAGGTTGGAGACCAGCCTGAGCCAGAGCATGACCTCACCTCTAAAAATAGGCAGGCAATGAGGTGGCCTATAGTCCCAGCTACTTGGGAGGTTGAGGCAAGAGGATCGCTTGAGCGCAAGAGTTTCAGGTTGCTGTGAACTAAGACACCACAGCACTCTACCAAGGGTGACAAAGTGAGACTCTGTCTCAAAAAAAAAAAAAAAAAAAAATCCCACTCCTCCATCCCAGCTTACCTCTTGTCACTTGCCACAACCCATTTGTCCTCAGGGTGGCCTTGCTCCTGCTCTACAGCACAGCTTTGTTTGTCAGGCAAATAAACACAGAAGAGTGAGTTTGTGAGCCCCACACGGTGCTGACTCACAAAGCTAGGCAAGATTTGTTTTGTTCGTTAAGTTCCCGATGAGGCAAATCAGCCCCGATTATTAGGATGGAGGCTGGAGGAGAAGGAGGGAACATGGTGGGTGACTGGGAGTAAACATCAGAGAGGTGCTCAGATCTGAAGATCCAGTTTCCAGAACTGTGGGAATAGGAGGTTGATACCTCCCCAGACATCTGAAAAGTCAAACCCTCATTTGACATCAGCAGTTTGCTTATTTGGGATGGTCTTGACAGGAAAATGAGTCATTTAGCATAATTTATTTTTTAAAAACTGTTAGATACTTACTAAGGGCCAGAACTGTGTTGTCTGAATACTTTCAGAAGTTCCAATAGATATGAGTCAATGGAATTTAAGGGGAAAGATACAGAAGACAGTCTTGGGGCCCCACCCTCAGCCACTGGTTCTCCCCACTGTACTCTCTGCCAGCACCTGACTCTGCCTTGGGGCTTTTTCTTGGCTGCAGGAGGCCCCTCAGCCAGTATAGAGGGTAACTTGGAAATGCTAGAGAGTCAGCAACCCTGGAAGCAGCGCTCCCCCCATCAGGGGTGGGGAGTAGTGGATAAAGCCCCAGCTTCCCCACCCCTTGGTCGAGCTAATTCAGGGTATGCTCTACACTGTCCCCAGTGATCCCCATCGGGCTTGAGCTTCAATTGCCTGCAGTGACTGCTCTGAAAGAACATTGTTTTAGATTTTCTTCTCTTCTCTGTCTTTCTTCCCCTCTCCTCACCAGTATTTCAGGGTCTGCTTCTGGGGAAATCTAACCAAGACAATAGGACTAGTACTTCAGTTCTACTCTAGGGGAAAAAGAGGCCACAGTAACCTGTACAACCAGGGAACAGGCTGCCCTAAGAAGGAGGAATTCCTGTCACTAGATGTGGGCAAGACCTGGTGACCATCTCAGAGGAGTTCTGCATAGGTTGGAACTCATGTCCTTGATCAAGACCTCTACTCTTTCATTCGCTCATTTGACCAATATTTAGTGAGCTCCTGTGCTTGAGGAGGTCGACCTTATGTGGAAATATGATTTCCCAGTGCTCCAAGGAGACTTATAGATTTTGTATTCAAACTTCATTGTTAGGAAGTGTTTCTTAGAAGTCATGTTAAATTTTCTATCCTTAGATCTTTAGTTAATAGATAGGTATGTATCTTAAAATATGATTAAGTTGTTCTTTTTTATTATTTTCTAACCAAGATTTAGAGAAAAAAAGAACTCCAGAAGTCTTTTCTCAAAGTATCTGAAAAGGTAATCATGCCTTTAAACTTCTATAGTCTTATCAATTCTTACCCACTCCCCGTCCCAGATCTGATTCCTCCATCACCTCCTAGACTTACCTTCAACCTCACACACACACCCCCCCCACATGCAGAATGAACACACAACTGGGTCCCCATGACAAACTCATGGACAAAAAAAATGCACTCTTTTTTTTTCTGAGACAGAGTCTCACTTTGTGGCCCTCAGTAGAGTGCTAATGGGTCACTCTTGGGCTTAACTGATCCTCTTGCCTCAGACTCCCAAGTAGCTGGGACTACAGGTGCCCACCACAACGCCTGGTTATTTTTTAGAGATGAGGTCTCGCTCTTGCTCAGGCTGGTCTTGAACTCGTGAGTTCAGGAAATCCACCTACTGGCCTCCCAAGTGCTGCTATTACAGGCATGAGCCACCACACCAGGCCTAGAAAATGCACTCTTCAAAAAATTAAAAGGCTTGCAGATTTGTATTTTCTACCAGCACAGACATTCTAGGACTTGGTGAGTTAAGCAATAGACGGTCCTTGTAGAATTCCCCAAACCCTCCCCAAGTGGAGCTGGGGCTTCCATCCACCACTGCCCTGTGGCACCAGGCCATCCTCCACACTCATCTCCCTCTAGAGCTGCTCCTGCTCAAGTCAGTCCCAACTTCCCTGTAACTGTGGAAAGACAGGCTCTGTTCCCCATTAAAAGGTTGCCAGGCCGGGCGGGCGGTGCCTGTGGCTCAAAGGAGTAGGGCACTCACCCCATATGCCAGAGGTAGCCGGTTCAAACCCAGCCCCAGCCAAAAACTGCAAAAAAAAAAAAAAAAGAAAGAAAGAAAGAAAAAAAAAGGTTGCCAGGCTGTGGATGGCAGAGGTATGTGGATGCCAGCAGGCTCTTCCCAAGGCTCAACTCTCAGCTCAGTCCTATCGGTGGCTCAATTAAGCAGGGTGTGGTTAGGAAAGCAGAAGGGTGTGAAGTGAATAAAACAGAGTTCCAGCCACTGAGCCAGCTGGGCAGGAAGTGTCCAGGAGAATTCATAACCCAACTCAATGCGCAGACCCACACTTGCCCCAAAACTCCCACCTAGATCAAAGATCCCAGTCAACCAGCTGCCCATCTGATGATTTCCATGGCTTGGGAAGTACATTTTTAAATCTCTTAGATTACCAAGTTCTGGCTTTAGCGTCCATCAAAAGCCTGTGTGCTCTTGAGCAGTCACTTAGCTTTTCTGCCTCTCAGCTTTGCCACTTGAAACATAGGCATAAATACACTAATTTACAGCCTGTTCTGTGGTTATAGGTTTCCTCAGGTAAGAGCTTATTTAGGAAAAGAAAACGAAGATATGGCAAATATGTTTCCCATGCTTTTCCCTGGGTAGATTTGACTATTCTATATATTTTTCTTGTACTTCTTTGTCATTTCCCTATTTCTAACAATAAGCATGTTAATTTTATAATCATAAAAATTAATGCTTTAAAGAGGCTTCTACATACATAAACATACCCAGTTTAGCTTCATCTGGTTTCCTCACTGGCAATGTCCCCAATTATTTGTTTTAGATTGGCAGGGACCTCAATGGCTAATTTGATCCTGACCCTCATCTTACCAGTGAGGAAACTGTCTGCCCTTCACACGTGGCCACATCAGCTATACACCTTCTCTGACTTCCTCACCAAGGAAAAGTTAAAGAAAACATAGGAAAGAAATAGCAAACAGAGGGAAGGTAATTCTTTATACAAAAAAAGTCTGTGTATCACATTTATGTCCCTTAAAACATTAGCTTTTCTATTTGCGACAACACAGATGAATCTGGAAGACATTATGGTAAATTAAATAAGCAAGGCACAGAAGGACAAATACCACATGTTCTCGCTTATATGTAGAATCAAATACAATAGAACTTACAGAGGCAGAGAGTAGAGCAGTGGTTATCAGACCAGGGAGTGGAGAGACTGGGGAGATGTTGGTCAAAGGATACAGAGTTGCAGTTAGAGAGGAAGAATAAATGAAATGTATTGCAGGTGATGGATATATTAATTAGCTTGATTCAGTCATTCTACATTATAAATAAATATGTGATATATATCTCATAACATCACTTTATATCCCATAAATACAGACACTCATAATGTATAATTTTCACTTAAAAGTTAATTTTAAAAATCAGTTTTCCTCCTCCCATCTACTTACGGAGTTGTCCTGGCAGCTTGCAGATGCCCGCCTCACCCAACAGGTTCAGTTGAGCTTCATGTCTGGCTTGGACCTGGGTGCCTTGGAGTGGCGTGGCTGCCATGGGGCTAACAGGAGAACCAGTCAATGCTCCCTCCTAGAGAGAGAAAAAACCAGGGCAGTCAAAGAGCATCTTGGTGAAAGCTCAGCCATCTTTAAATTATTAAGAAGTTTTTGGAAGAGAAAGAGTGTTCATTTCTGCCAAAAGACTGCATCAACCTTAAAGATAACCTTAACCACATATATCTTCAACATGGTATCATCAATATCTTGTTACAGAGTGGATCCTTGATAAATTTCATCCTTTTGAGTCAAGCTTTCTGTGCATGTCCCTAACTCTACCAGAGTGATCCCTGCCAAGACTTGACTTGAAAGACTGAAATCTGAGGGCCTATACTCATTGGAACCTTGGTGAGAAAACCCAGGTTAAAATGCCTTAAATCAGAAATAAACAAACAAGCAAATATTATTTTCAAAAGAGAAAAAGAAAGGATAAATTTCTGAAACCCAAGGTCTCAGCAAGAGAAGTTTGTATCTTTACAATTTTACAAAGAGCATAGACCCCAGAGGTGATTTGCTTCATCTTTCAGGGTAAGAGAATTTTTAAAGTGACAAGATTTTATGGAAACAGGGTCTCATGCCCAGCCACAGGCTGCCATACCATGGAAAGGAAAAGTAAAACCAGTTCCAACAAGAGTCATTTTTCATTCTAGCATCTTCAAGAGCTCTATATTCAGTCTGAGGACAGCAATCTTCAGAGAAAGATCTTTGGAGCTGGAGCCGGCAAAGCAAACCCCAGAAGACTTGGCTGCCACAAAAGGTGATTCAACACCTTTTGGGGTAGCTCCCATTTCAGTCTGGCAGGCCCTTCCTTCCTGTCCCATCGGTGCTGTTCCCCGGGTTACCTTTCTCCTGGGAAGGAGAAAGGGGAGTTCCTTGCTGGAAAAGGGGCTCAAGGCCAGAGACTTGTCTAGGACTTGCAGGAGGCTCCTCGTCTACTCCTCTGTTCTCTTCCAAGAAAGAGGAACGGGGAATTCCGGGGCTGTAACTGCCTGGGAAATGCCAGCCAGGGAGCTGCTGAGGGTCAGACCTCTGGGTTTCAGCAAGAAGGTCAGGCAGGGTCTGATACATGGGTAAGGGTCCTGGACAGAGATGAGTGTAGAAAGGGCATGGTTTCAACTTCCCTGATGTAAACACAAAAAAGAAAAAAAAAAAAAAAAAGAAAAGAAAGAAAGGATGTGGAGGTGGGACTGGTTCCAGTTCCAAGGGAAGTTCCTAAGCTCCTGGGGAAAGCCACAAGTGGGGAGGGTCTGCCAAGGGAGGTCGGGGGTCCCTGCGTAAGTGCATTTGCCCGCTGTAGGGACCTGACTTGTGCAGGAACTTCCAGGGATCTCACATCTGGCTGGGATAGGGGTGATGATCAGGTAAGGAGCCCAAAGAAAGTATCCGCAGGCACTGGGTGTCTGATGCCTTCCAAGTTCCAAGTCGTATATAACACCTGGGTGGGGACTGGGTGTTATATACGACTTGGAACTTGGAAGACATCAGACCACCTTCCTGCAATAACCACCCCCCTATTCTGACCACTCCCTGCTCTGACCACTTCCCCACCTCCCTGCTCTGACCATCTCCATGCTTCGGCCACCTCCCCAATCTGACCACCTGCCTGCAATATCCACCTCCCTGATCTGAGTCGGGGTGACCTGTGTCTGGAAGTAGTGGGGTAGGTTGGTGAGGAATGGATGGTGAGGTTTAGGAATGTGATGAAAAGTGACCTGTGTCTGGAAGTAGAGGGGTAGGTTGGTGAGGAATGGATGGTGAGGTTCAGGAATGTGATGGAAAGTGAGGTTCCAACCAGGAAAAAAAGTCTGATAAATCGTATTTGGAAACTGAGGTGCTAAAGAGAGGATAGGGGGCAGATGGTATCCTGAGCGCACTGCGCGTTCAGCCACTGGGGTCTTACCTGGAGGTGAGGGAATCACCCGGCTTTCTGTTGTGTGCTCCCCTGGCTGTAGCTGCCGGGGGTCCCTGGGCCTGCGTCCTGTGAGACCGCCTCCTGCAAACCCCTAACCTGACCCTGAGAACTGGTAGGTTGAGGGGGAGGAAATCTCTTTCGAGAAGCGGCAGGGCGTGTGTGCTCCGGTCCCTGGCGAGCAGGTGGTGCGATGCACTAGGTAATCGCTATCCTTCCAGGAAACGAAAATGAAAGAGAGGGATGTGGCTTCCACTCCCGCCCCCGGCCGTCTACCTTGAGTTCTGGAGAGCGCAGCCGCCAGGCGATGCTCGCTCACCAGCCCGGGAGGGGTGGGTGCTGCAAGCATCTTCCAGTGACACCAGCAGCCTGGCCGTGGCTCCAGGGAACAGAAGTGGGATTCTGCGGGATCTGAGAAACCAAGGTAAACACTAGTCCTGAGCTGAGGACTAGACAGTCCAACTTCAGGTCGCCCCTGTGCGTCTCCGCAGATGAATGGGAGGATTCCCTCCATGGGGTCTCCCTTAGGAGTGGGGTCCCCACAGTACCCGTCTGTAACGCTACGGTCAGGGAGACTGTGGTGCTCCTTATTGATGCCTCTCCCAGGCGTCTGGCTGCTCCAGGAGTGGTGCCCTCTCATCCATCACCATGTTCTCCTCTCCCCTGCTTGAGAAGAAGCTGAGCCAGGTTGTAAACACAAAAGCAAACCAACATATGCCAAAGGCAAGGAAGGAAACCTTAACAACGTTCTGCTGAAAATCTGAGGGTGCAGGCACAGTTATAAGAAAAGTTTAGTACTAGCATATCATAAGATTAGCAATAAGAAACGAATAAGAACAAAACCAGTGACTTAATAGAAAAATGAGCAAAGGATAAACAGTCCACTAAAACACAATGCCAAATGGCCCCTGAACATAGAAAAAGATGCTCAGGGGGTGGCACCTATGGCTCAAAGGGGTAGGGCGCCAGCCTCATATTTCGGAGGTGGCGGGTTCAAACCCAGCCCTGGCCAAAAACTACAAAAAAAAAAAAAAAAAAAAGAAAGAAAAGAAAAAGATGCTCAGACTAATTAAATTAAAGTTTTTCTGAGCTATCTTTTTTTACCCACAAATTTCACAAGAAATTAAAAGTTTAATACATAATCTGCTGGAGAGGTTGAGGGGAATATGCATTCCACTAGGAATACAAAGTGGTGCCATCTCACCAAGGATCTCACCAAGTTACAAATGCATTTACCCTTGATCCAGCAATCCTATTACCAGAAAAGTATTCAACAAATATCCAAAATATGTAGGGTTATTTCACCATGGTTTATAATAGCAAATGATTAGAAATAACTCAGCTGTTCATAAGATGGAGCAAATGAAATAAATTATGGTATCAATACATCCATTTTAACAGAATACTATGCAGAATGTGATGACACTATGGACCACAGCAAGCTCTCCAAGAGGCAGTACAGCATAGCAGTTAAGAATCTTGACTCAGGGGTGGCGCCTGTGGCTCAAAGGAGTAGGGCACCGGCCCCATATGCTGGAGATGGCGGGTTCAAACCCAGCCCTGGCCAAAAACTGCAAAAAAAAGAATCTGGACTCAGGACAGCCCACCAGCTTGGAATGTCAGCCATGTCATTCCTGCCCTTAGGCCTTTGAGCATGTTAGTACACTTAATCTACTGCCTCTCTAAATTAACTACTGCCTCAGTTTTCTTAATGGTAAAATAAAGCTAAAATAATAATACCTATCTTATAAGGTTGTTATGAGTTAACATTTGTAAAACACCTAGAATAGTGCCTGATCATCATGCTAAACAAAAAAAATCAAGGTAAAAAATAATGTGTATTACATGATTCATTATGTGTGTAACTAGTATTTAACAAAGAAATTCTAGAAGAATATATAAATAATATGCGATTTTAATTCAGGATAGAAAATAAAAGACAAGCTTTTCACTATAAGCATATATGTAAGACAGAATCTCACTTTGTCAGTCTCACTTTGTCTCACCTTGGGTACAGTGTCAGGGCATCACAGCCCACAGCAACCTCAAACTCTTGGGTTTAAGGGATTCTCTTGCCTCAGCCTCCCAAGTAGCTGGGACTACAGGCCCCCACCACAATGCCGGCTATTTTTCTTTCTTTTTTTTTTTTTGAGACAGGGTCTTGCTCTTGCTCAGGCTGGTCTCCAACTCCAGAACTCAGGCAATCCACCCGCCTGGGTCTCTGAAGTGCTGGGATTATAGGGATGAGCCACTGCACCTGGCCTTTTTATATATTTTATTTTTCTTGAGACAAAGTCTCACTTTGAGACCCATGGTAGAGTGCTGTGGCATCATAGCTCACAGCAATCTCCGACTCTTGGGCTTAAGTGATTCTCTTGCCTCAGCCTTCCAAGTAGCTGGGGCTATAGGTACCTACCACCACACCGACTTTTTTTTGTTTTGTAGAGACAGGGGTCTCACTCTGGCTCATGCTGGTCTCAAACTCCTGAGCTCAGGGCAATCCACCTGCCTCAGCCTCCCAGAGTGCTAGAATTACAGGCATGAGCCACCACGCCCAGCCAGGCCCTTTTATTTTATTTTATTTTTTTTTTGAGTCTCATTCTGTTGCCTTGGGTAGAGTGTAGTAGTATCATCATAGCTCACTGCGACCTCAAACTCCTGGGCTCAAGTGATCCACCTGCCTCAGCCTATAAGTAACTACCTTGCCCACCTAATTTTCTACTTTTTGTAGGGACAGTCTTGCCCAGGCTGGTCTCAAACTTCTGATCTCAAGTGATCCTCCTGCCTTGGCCTCCCAGAGTGCCAGGATTTCAGGTGTGAGTACACCCTGCCTGCTTTTATCTTCAAACTAAAAAATACCTATTCAAGGCCAGGCACAGGAGCCTCATGCCTGTCTTCTTAGCACTCTGGGAGGCCAAGGCGGGTAGATTGCCTGAGTACAGGAGTTTGAAACCAGCCTGAGCAAGAGCTAGACTCCCATCTCTACCAAAAATAGAAAAATTAGTGGGGCTTGGTGATGGCTGCCTGTAGTCCCATCTGAGGCAAGAGAGTCACTGGAGCCCAAAAGCTTTAGTTGCTATGACACCACAGCAATCTAGCCTGGACAACAGAGACTCTGTTTCAAAAATAAGTATCTATTCAAAAGAGTAAAAAATAAATAAAAAGGAAGAATCAGGTTCTCTTCTATGCCAGCCAAACATAACCTCAGTGATGATGGAGGAATCTCTTGACAAAGACTTAAAAAACAGGAGTATTTTCCATCGGAAAGCAATGCTACTACATATGACCAAAGTTCACGAACCAATATGAACAGGAATAAGTGTAATCCCTTTTTCACAAAAGAAATATGCACAGGTGTTTCATGCTTACTAACAATATTTATTTCATTAAAAAATTTTTTTAAATTACATTTTTCCTATGAAGTCAATATACAAAGAACTTTTAATTTGTCACAACAAACTTTCTTAATACTTGGAATTCTTTCAAAAGGAGGGAATTTGAGGTAGACTAAAAGGAAAAGAATAAAAGTGAAAGAACTGTGCAAGAGAGGACAGAAAAGAATGAGCAAAATAAATTCAACCAGCAAAGGGCCCACAAACCAATAATAGCAAAGCCATTTAGCAATAGAAAAATAGTTACACGTTTTTGCCTTGTGATGAATTCATAACTCATTTTGGTCTGGTACTTCTCTGGAAGGCAGGACTGTTAGCCACAGACTAAGCACTACTGATATTAAGCAGACAAGCCTAAAGGAAGATGGCACAACAGTGAAAGATACCTTCCTGCAGGGTCAAATAATAATAAAAAGAAAATCCAGTTGGTTAAGGAAGATTGAAGGGGGTCACAGAAAAGTTAGAGAATAAAAAATTTTAAAATATAAAAGAAAAAGTAAGAAAAGAATCAAAGCCTGAGAAATGTTTAGAAATACCCAGCATTGGAGGTGGTAATGGTAGTGGACATGGAACTGGGAATACAGATAATGGTAGTGGGCATGGAACTGGGAATACTGATGAGCCATATGTTAGATTTGAGTTTGAGAGATAGTTTTCCTTCCATTTTCCAGGTAAGTAGGAGTTGGAATTGGAATTGGGGGTGCTAGAAGTAGGGAAGTGTGGCTGAGGAGAAGCTGGCACAGCATATCTGGACATGAGTAACAAGAGTGGGGCCAGCAGGTCATTGGAAAACATGGTACCCAGGGAGAGGCCAGGAGAAAATGCCCATTTTATGACCTCTCCTTTGATGAGGTTCTATTTCATTCATGGAAAGAAATGCTCAAGGCTTCATGGGTTCCAAATTACTTCTTGGGCTTTATAATGAGGCACCACAGACATAGCTTGTTGCTCTGAACAAATGGTCAGTGAGTCTGCAGTTCTCCAACAAACAAGCAAAAACCAACAGTGATATACAAAAACAGAGGAAGATGGAGAAGGGTATCTTCCCATCTGTCTCAGTGGGATTCATGCTTTTTAGAGGGTAGAAAGAAAATAGAACTTGACATTTATATTCCTTTTACAGCAAATGGTTATTCAAAAAAAAGCGCAGCAACATCTGAAGTCTTCTAAAGAAAAATATGATAAGACGAGCCAGTGCATCTCTGCCATCTTGCTGAAAATCCTGTTTAAAAAGAGAAAGAGATTAAAAAAAAGTGATAGAATAATCCAAAGTTAGAAGTTTAACACAAAAATAAAATATGAATTCAATTAACCTAGCAAATAAGCTTCATGGCTTGCTTTGTGAACTTTATGAGCTGAAGGAGAATCCCTAGGTTTGTTCCATATACCCATATCCTCCGCATCACCTTGGAAGCTTTCTGTTGGACATACTTTCCCACCTTGACCATCAGCAAGTAGGGCATTATTTTCAGGGCTGATAACCTGTTTCTGGCTTCCCTGAACACTTTCCTAGTCCTCTCAAAGCGTGACATTTGCTTTGGGGATAGAAGAATGGATAGGACTTAGATGGGCCAAGAGGTGAAATGAATATTAACAAAACTGGAGGTTACAAATTGCTCACCAGGTTTATGGAGCATTAAGTCAATGCCAATGTTTATGTGAACTTCAGGAAAAGGAGGCAGACACAAATGGTCTCCTTGCTCCTGTCCCCTGGAGTCTGTCCTCTACACAGCCACCTCAGAGGACTGTTGAAATGTGCTCTGCTCAATGCTCTCCAATGACTCCACCTTACTCAAAAGAAAAGTCTTTATGCTGTCCTCAAGGCCCCAATGTAGTCTGTCTACCATTGTATCACCACCTGACATTATCTTTTACTTTATCCCTCATTACCTTCAGGCACACTGGCCTCCTAGCTATTCTTCAAATATCTAGACACACACCTGCCTCAAGGTCTCCTGCCTCCAATCCTCCACCCCTGCCTGCCAAAGCTGGCTCTCCAATCTCTTTCAAGGTTTTGCTCAAGAAGTCATCTTCTCAGTGAGGCCTTCCCTAGACATCTCTACTGCAAATTGCACACCCTTTCCAAACACTCTTCATCCCCTCTACTTGTTTTATCTTTCTCCAAAACATTTGTCACTATCTGATAAACTACATACCTCACTTGTTTATTTTTTGCTTGTCTCTCATATACACTAACTATGTGAGATCAGGGATCTTGTCTCTTTAGATCACTGCCTTATCTCCAACACTTAAACAGAGCCTGACATACAGCAGGTGCTCAATAAATACTAGTTGAATAAATGAATGAACAGATATATGATAAACCATTAGTAGCAGGCTAAGGAATTTAGATTTTTTCCTGTTAGTAACTAGAAATTATTAAAGGATTTCCCCCTTTTTATGGTTGGTATCATTTAGAAAAACTGAATGAATTTCATTCTAGCATGGCCGACAAGAAAGTCAGATGCACATATATTTAAATTCCACTCAGAAGCTGAATAAACCTAAGATAATGTATGTATAATCTCTCTGAAATTCAACTGCTTCTCTTGAAATACTTATGATAATGATTTACAGGACTATTTGGAGAATTAAATAAAACATGTAAAAGTGTCTCAAAGAGTACCTGGAAGAAATTATTTAATATACATTACTTTGCCTCTCCACATTCTAACAAATTAAGAAATTCTCTATGCATTTCTGTATCAGAGTACCAGAGGAGACAGATGCACACCTAAATTAGGCTAATTGGAAGTGGGTTAAATAGACTATGGAAATATCAAACAAAGGGAAGATAGTGGGAAACCATAAGGAATAGCACAGCACTCCTGTTTGGTAACAACAGTATGTCACCACTCCTAGGCCTATAGGGTCATAGAGGAAACAGTTTCCAGAACCCAGAAGGAGAGAATCTTGTGAAGAAAAATTTCAAAGACACATTTAAGCCCCTGAAAGTAGTAAGAAGCTTACTTTATTTATTTATTTATTTATTTTGAGACAGAGTCTCACTACGTCGCCCTGGGTAGAGTGCCATGGCGTTACAGCTCACAACAACCTCAAACTCCTAGGCTTAAACAATTATCTTGCCTCAGCCTCCCAAGTAGCTGGAACCACAGGCACCCACCACAACGTCGGGCTATTTTTTGGTTGTAGTTGTCATTGTTGTTTGGCAGGCCTGGGCTGGATTCGAACCCGCCAGCTCTGGTGTATGTGGCTGACGCCCTAGCAGCTGCAACCAGGTACTTGAACCAAAGCCCCACACAACTAAATGGCAAAATAGAATATATTATTTTGAGAAACACAGAACGTTTTTGAAAACACAGAGCGTAGGCAGCACCCGTAGCTCACTGGGTAGGGTGCTGGCCACATATACCCAGCCTGGCGGGTTTAAACCCAGCCCCAGCTAGCTAAAACAACAATGACAACTGTAACAACAAAAAATAGTCGGGCGCTGTGGTGGGCACCTGTAGTCCCAGCTACTTGGGAGGCTGAAGCAAGAGAATTGCTTCAGCCCAAGAGTTTGAGGTTGCTCTGAGGTATGACGCCATGGCACTCTACTGAGGACATAGCAAGACTCTGTCTCAAAGGAAAAAAAAAGAAAAAAACAGAGCGCTTGCTTAAGCTTAAGTGAAAAGAGAGCAAGAAATGTGGCAAGTCAAGAACAATTGGTTCAGCAGACAAAAATATGACTTGAGGTGCTCTTTGCTAGGTAGTTCCAAAAGCAAGAATAGAATTTTCTATAAATATATCAACAGCAGGAAAGTGGTCTAGAGAATCAATGTGACTACTTGACTAAACAAAGTATGAAAGGTAAATAAACCATGACTACATGCGAAAGAAATGTGCTATGCCAGATTTGAAATTCTGTTAAAAATTGTTTTGAAGCAGCAAAGGCTTCACCAATTTAGAACCAAACTTAGGGGGAATTTTTCTAATTATTATTTTTTAAAAGTGCTGTGGTTTATGTAAAGGTATTTTGGAATGCAACTTTGTAGTACAGGACAAGGTATCTTTAAGTCTAGATTAAAGCCAGATTTGTGAAATGTTGCAAGAAAAAGTGGGTCAGGCATAAGGGTAGATTCAGATCAATGGAATACCATTGAGAGTCCAGAAATAAACCTCACATTTACAGTCAATTGATTTTTAATAAGGGTGCCAAGACAAACCATAGAGAAAGAACAGTATTTTCAACAAATGGTACTGGGACAACTGGATACTCACATCAAAAAAATGAAGATGGACTTAACCAAAATTTATGTAAAAATTAACTCCAAATGGGCCAAAGACCTAAATTTAATAGCTAAAATTAGAAGGTTTTTAAAAGTATAAATCTTCTAAGTATAAATCTTCATGACCTTGGATTAGGCAATCATTTCTTAGATATGACACAAAAAGCACTAGCAACAAAAGAAAAAACAGATAAATTGAACTTCTTCAAAATTTAAAATTTACCGTATATACTTGAGTATATACGGTAAACTTTAAAACTTTGTGTACTTCAAAGAACACAATCAAGAAAGTGAAAAGACAACCTATAGATTTCAAAAAAAATTTGCAAATCATGTATCTGATAATGAACTGACATCTAGAATATTAAAGGTACACCTACAACTCAATGATAAAAAAGATAAGCTAGTTAAAGAAAAAAACGTGGGCAAAGGACATGAATGAACATTTCTCCAAAGAGATAAATAAATGACCAATAAGCACATGGAAAGATACACATTAGCCATCAGGGAAACACAAATCAAAACCACAATGAGGTACTACTTCACACTGGCTAGAAGAGCTAGAATCAAAATGACAGTTAATAACAAATGTTATGAAGGAAGTGAAGAATCTGGAACCCTCACACACTGCTAGTATGCCACATGTAAAATGGTACAACCACTGTTTTCTAAACAGCCTGAAAGGTCCTCAAAATATGAAATTAGAGTTGCCATTATTACCTAGCAATTCCTCATTATGTACCCAAAAGAATTAAAAACACATGTCTGTACAAAAACTTATACAAATGGCTTGCTGTCCATAGCACAGTGGTTATGGCACCAGCCACATAAACTGAGGGTGGCAGGTTCGAACCTATCCCAGGCCAGCTAAAAACAGCAATGACTACTGCAACAAAAATAGCCAGGTGTTGTGGTGGGCGCCTGTAGTCCACAGCTACTTGACAAGAGAATCACTTAAACCCAAGCATTTGAGGTTGCTGTGAGCTGTGATGCCATAGCACTCTACCAAGGGTGACATAGTGAGACTCTGTCTCAAAACAAACAAAAAACTTATATGCAATTGTTCATGCCATCATTATTCATAATAGCCAAAAGGTGGAAATAAGCCCAATGTCCATCCACTATTGAATAAACAAAACGTAGTATATACATACAAAGGATATTCATCCATAAAAAGAAATGAAGTACTAATGCACATTACAACACATGAAACCTTGAAAAAACAGTGGGTTAGTAATTGAAAGAAGTCAAACTCAAAAGCAGGGGTGGCAAACAAGTTCGACACAAAGAGCCAAAATTTTAAACTGTGAGAGTCAGAGAGCCACACCACGCAGTGACCTGCCAAAACAGACAAACATTCACACAAAAGCATATAATTTTAACAATAATATATTAAACA
>CAUYPK010030360.1:0-39411 GCA_963574355.1 Loris lydekkerianus
CTGGGTATAAACCTAGAAGAGGAATTATAGGATCGAAAGGCAGGTCTATTTTTAGGTCTCTAAGTATTCTCCAAACATCCTTCCAGAAGGGACGTATTAGTGGGCATTCCCACCAGCAGTGTAGAAGTGTGCCCTTTCCTCTGATGACTGCAGCCAGCACCAAGCTGTGGAAATAGCATTATTTTTAAAGTATCTTTAACAAGGTAAATCTTAACACCTGGGGTAAAGATTAACTTTAAGGAGGAAACGCTGTGTGCTTGTCAATAATAAGGAAAGTATGCATGGGCTGGGTGACTTCTGGTAGGTGATAAGAATGTTTGTTGTTACAGGAGGAGAAGAGCTGAAGGTCTCTCCAGGCTGTGGGGGCCCTGCCACCTCACAGCTTGTTTTCCACAATTTCCTGCATAAAGAAATAGGTGACATGTGTGTATTTTAAAAGGTAAAGTGTTTATTTTACATATAGAATTTACATTTGCTTTAAGATATTGGAAGTCTTGACCATGATTTTAGCCTATTTATTTATTTTTTATTAAGTCATAGCTGTGTACATTAGTGCAATTATGGGGTACAATGTGCGGGTTTTAGATACCATTTGAAATACTTTCATCAAACTGGTTAACATAGCCTTCACCGCATTTTCTTAGTTACTGTGTTAAGACATTTATATTCTACATTTATTTATTTATTTTGGCTTCAATTTGTGAATACTCATCTGAAAATACTTGGTTTTTTTAAATATACTGATTTTAAAAACTCACAGATGTCCACATTAAACATTTTTATATTCCTTTTTTTTTTTTTTTTTTTTTAATTGTTAGGGATTCATGGAGGGTATGAAGAAGGTTACATTGATTGCATTTGTTAGGTACTGAGTCCCTCTTACATATATTCCTCTTTAAAATTGGCAGAAGAATTTCAAAATCCAATTTCTTTACCACTCCAGAGAGTAGGTAATTTTAATGCTCATGTCAGTAGAAGTATAATGAGTCATTTTCTTCATTTTTTTTAAAAGCATAGCCTATATAACTGCATGGTGAATGGTGACATCCGATCTCTGACCTAAGAGAAATACATTTGCATCACTTATAGGGGATGCAGATGACAAATTATATCTGTTACATTTGACCCTTTCTTCCAATTTTTAAGCTGATGGCAGACTTTTAGACTTTCATAAAAAATATGCATGAGAACAAGTTATAAATAAAAAATTTTGCTGGACTTGGAAAGTACAATCTAAAACCCATTCACAAATTGGACTAATTGGACCAAAGTTCACATGCCTTTTGAATAAATATATTTCAGTTTACACCAGATCCTGGAAATTTTTCAAAACTGTTTTGAGATTGTCAAAATCAACTGAATATTTGTTGTTTGGTAGAAGTCATAGTAAGACTAACATATTGCTATAAGATTGAGGCTTCAATTTCATTTGGTTTCAAACATATAAAATTGTGTTATGCAAATTGACAGATAAAATTTTAAAAATTTGTCTTTTATCATAAGGTTTATTAATATATAGCTAAGAAGTTTCTCTTCTTGTTAAATAATACTATTATTATAATTAACCTCTACACATTACCTCTAACCTAGCTCCAAATATATTTTGTTAATTCTTCATCAAATGTGGGTGCTGTTATCTGTCTCCTGTTTATCTTACTAATTTAAGCTATAATGCTTTCATATTCACATTTGAGGATGGCATTATACTTTCAAATTTAATAAATGAAATACTATAACACATTGATTTATTATTTTTTTATCTCAGTGTTTGGCATGTTCAAATTTATCTGATTTTAAATGTGAAATTTAGACTATTTCGATTTACAAGTAGTTGATATGAACTTCATGAAATTCCCCATTTATTGTACACTTGACTACCTTCAAACAGTTCCCTAATGCCTGAAATATAAATTATTTTCATTTTTTGCTGAACTATATCCTTTGTCCTCCTTCTAAAATATGTGCAAAAGTTTCCTCCTAAAGTTTCAGAATATTCACATTCATTTTATAGAGTACATTCATACATAATTTGCTTTCCACTTTTCTAGTGACATTTGCATCTCAGGGTGCAAAAAATAATTACAAAATGTATGAAGACTATGAATTAATGTTCTGAATAGATCCATGGTGGATGTTGGTATATGATTTTGCACCCACATGGTGCAATATTTTATAGCACATTCAATAGTTCGTATATTGAAAAATAAAAACATTAATAACTTTTTATTTTAATAAACTTTTAATTAGTTGTAAGAATAAGTAAATTTATATCTTCTATTTGCACAAAGACTTATTGTTAATTTATGCCATAAATAATACATCATCTACAAACACCCAAATATTTCATGTTTCACACTAGTTGGTGTATTAGTTTTCTAAGGATGTCACACAAAATTTCACAAACTGAGTGGTTGAAACAATAGAAACTCACTTTCTGTTCTAAAGACTAGATGTTCAGAATCGAGGTGTTGGTAGACTTATGTCCTTCTGCAGACTGGGCGGGAGAACATGGCCCTGGCCTCTTTGTTGGCTTCTGGAGATTTGCCAGCAATCTGTAGGGCTGCTTGGGTCACGGGCAGATCACGCTGTCTCTGCATTCATCTTCCCGTGGTGTTCTGCACGTTGTGTATCTGTCTGTGTCCAAATTTCCCTCTTTTTGTAAGGACATCAGTCATATAGAATTAGAGCCTATACTAATGAGCCCATGTTCACTTGACTATGTTCTGCAAAACCCTATTTACTAATGAAATCACATTTTGAGGTACTGGAGGTTAGGACTTCAACATGGCTTTTTGGGGGAACACAAATGAAAGCCTAATTGCATTTGGTAAGCTTCCCCAATGTGTTTATTTTTCAATTTTATACATAAATGTATTATAATCATCATCAGTTGCATATTATGAACTGTGAATTGATTTAAGAGCAGTACAGATAGTGAATGTTACAGAGGCCGGTTAGTGAGCTCAATCCTAAAACCGTGACACAGTCAGGAATTTGTTGGCACAGTCAGGAGGTTACTACTGTATATACTCGAGTATAAGCTGAGTTTTTTCGGCACAAAATTTGTGCCAAAAAACCCGAATTCGGCTTATACTCGGTCATACAGGTTATTTGATTCAGTGCGCTTTGTATGAGACCGACAGCAGTGATGATGATATCTCCGAACTCAGTGATGTTGACAATGTCTATGCTGATACTCTCACATCAGATACAGCTGAAGCTCTGTTTGGACATACAGATGATGATGAGGAGGAGGAATCCAGTTTTGAAGGATTTTAACCTTTGTGATTTAGCTTGATTACCTGTTAAGCTAAGCGCACTGAATCAAATAACCTCTATGACCCGAGTATAAGCCGAGTTCGGGTTTTTCGGCACAAATTTTCAGCACAAAAACTCAGCTTATACTCGAGTATATATGGTAAATGCAACTTATATTTTCTAACCTGCATACACATCTCATACTCACTGAAAAAATTAAGCCCTCATTTTATTTTTTTTAAAGACAGAGTCTCACTTTGTCACCCTTGGTAGAGTGCCCTGGTGTTACAGCTCACAGCAACCTCCAGCTCTTGGGCTTAGGCGATTCTCTTGCCTCGGCCTCCTGAGTAGCTGGGACTATAGGCATCTGCCACAATGCCTGGCTATTTTTTGTTGTTGTTGCAGTTTGGCTGAGGCCAGGTTTGAACCCGCTACCCTCAGTATATGGGGCTGGCGCCCTACTCACTGAGCCATAGGCGCCACCCAGGCCCTCATTTTTTTTTTCTCTTCAAAATTCTTCTTCTTCTTCTTTTTTTTTTAAGTAAAGATTGTTTTATTGATAAAATACAAGCACATTATTTTTTTAAAAATAAATGAAACAAGTCTCAAATTTAGAAGGATTTAAGTCACATAGAGTATGATTCTCTGGCCCCCAGTGGAATTAAATTAGAAATCAGTAAGAGAAAGAGCTTTGAACATTTTCCAAATGCTTGGAAACTTTTAAATGACCCCAATCAGCCTTCTTGATGGGTCCTTAGGTCTCTTCTCCAAGTCACTGTCTCAAGATTACAAGACTCTGCTGGACCTTGTGGTTTATTAGCTTTGTCTATTAGGAAATTTGATTTGTGTCTCAGCACAACACAAACCCAATTTAAAAGAACTACAAAGGGAAGAGTAAATCCAGAATTTTCTGTCTTTTTCAGGAAAAGAGAGAGAGAAAGAGGTGGGGAGGTGAGGTGTTCACGGACTGCCGTGCTCTGGCCGCCTGTGTTTGTGGCCAAGTGCACAAGGTCACAACAGGCAGGACAGCACAAGGCGGAGAGGGGTGGGGCAGCAGCAGCCGACATCAGCGGGCCCTGCTGCTGGGATTTCCCCAAACACTGAGGAATATGTCCTGTTCATCTTTGGTGCACAGATCTACTTGTGACCACTTCCAAGACATTTGTTCATTAGCTTATAGAAAAAGTCAAGCTGGACAGAGAGTTAGAATCACCACACCAGCAACCCCTGGGGGTCTTCGTAATGATAGGAGAATTCTTATTTACATAAAAACTCAGAAAAGCAATAAAGCAACATTCTGTTGTTACATGGCTGTGTTCTGGCCGGACGCCATGCATGTTACACGCATTATGTGAGTGGATCCTGGCGACAGTTAGAGGGAGGTGGTGTCTGGCCACTGTGTGGGAGAAGTGAACACTGGCAGGATCGGCTTCCCTCAGTCCTGAGCTAAGACCGTAAGCTCCTTGAGGACCAGGTCCATTTCCTTCTACCTTTATAGCCCCGTGTCAGGCTTAAAAAATACTTGCTGAATTGAATTGGACTGCAAGTAGAATTTGCCTCTCCTTTTCCCCTCTGGGCTGACGCTTCTTTTAAATTCCTCAGAGATCATCTTTCTAAAGGCAGGTCCCAGGAGGGAATCAATGACTCGAGTCCCTGTGGGAAATTGATGATTTTCTAAGGATTTCCAGGACAGAGAGATAGCTAAGCTTCCTTCGCATTCTGCAGTGTATTATGCAGGACTATGTTAAGAGAGAGATCTTGTCAAAGGCAAATACATCCTAATGGAAGGTAAGCGGATTAAAAAAAAAATCTCTCTTACCATGGATTATAATTGCCGCCAATATGAAACACCTACTGCCACTCCCCTCCATGTGAAGACAGCTGCCTTCTGTGTGCGTTAGAATGTGTCCCTGTGGTTATAGCTCCATGACTTACAACACATCACCCTCGCAAATGTAAGATGTACAGAAAAAGCAAAAAACAAAAATAACCAAAAATTAGTCTGATGCTTATTGCGCAGTGGTGATGTGAAGATTTCATGAGCTGAAGTATCAGAAACTGACTAGCCTGGCATCAGGTTCATAGGAAGCATCGTGTCATGTCCAATTGCCACCTGTTCTTGAATCAGAAAGAATGCTGGTCATTACCAACCAGCGAAGCTGTGCAGCACATGCCATGATTATCGGTCCTGGATTTTAAACCAATCTCAGGTCTTTGCAACTTTATTCACATTACGTGGTTTTAATTTCTACTGAGACAGGACTAGTTTACAACTTGATTTGTCTTTTTTTGATGTAGTTCGGCTGAGTATTAATCCAAAATATTTGTAATACATATGCTGCCACTCGAGATGATCCAGCTTCCTTTCACCATCACCATTACTCTCCCCACACTGCTTGATATAGAATCATCTGAAAATTTCAGGCCCAAACAGCTTAGGATAGATTCCAGTATATTAAAATAAAACCTGGCTTCAAGATTCAGTTGTGTGTTAGCTGTGCAATTCTTGTTGAAACTGATTGTTAGTCTTCTCATCATAAGATGAGAAGAATAACAAGATCAAACTCATAGAGTTGTTTAGAGAGGATATAAATGAAATATATTTGGTGAGAAAGCATTTTGTAAACTTGGTGATGAAGAACACGTCACATTGTTGTGAACGGTGTTTGTCAGAAACTAGCATTCTTGTAGCCTTGGTACTGCTGGAGAACAGGCTCCAGATGAATGCCGACTCCTGCTTTCAGTTTCTGAGTTTGGGTCAGAAATTTATCTGATCTGAAGTTTATGGGGGGGGGGGGGTTTCTGTCACTAAGTGGTTGATATCCCTGTGCTATGAAGGTTTCCACTTCGGTAACATTTCTGGCAGGATAAATTCCCTGAATCTGATCAGAATCATTTAAGAGATGTACACACAAAAATGTAAGTTGCTCCCAGTGTTTAAAAAACCATCACATTTATTTAAACCTTAGAAGTGACTATTTCTAATAAAAGATGATTCCCTTGGGAAAGCGTGAAGTTTGAAAGTTTAGTTTTGTTTGAATTATTTGTATGCAGAGATCCCTATGGGCGAAACAGCTATTTCCCTTCTTGTTATTAGAGGGGAAGAGAGTATATTTTCCATAAATCAAAAGTAACTGATTATATATAAGAATTGCTGCCTTTCTTTGGGGGGGGGGGTGTAGGTTACCTCTGTAGCTTCTTGACAACTCTCTGTTATTAATGAGCTAATGAGCTAATCTGGTTAACACCCACCCCACTAAGTTTCCAGACCATGGGGGCTCACATCCTCCGGGCTTGTCAAATCCTTAAGGGTTGAGGTTCAGCACAAGATACCTTGTGGCTGTTTCATAAATATTTACTGATGACAATGACAATAGTTAGGATGGCACCAACTAAATAGCATTATTAAGAATGAGAAGGCTGACATCGGATTAAGTGGTACTGGAAGGAGAATTGGCCCTAAGACCACGTGTCCTGTTTCTCCAAAAGTGAAGGCAAAATATTCAAAGAAGAGGCCAAGACTGTCAATTGACGCGGCTCGGATTCGTTGGATAACTGCTTTGCTAATCTCCACATAGAATTAAGCTCACTGGGAAATTTTGAGTCTGCAGATAAAGTAAATATTTGTTGACTGAGTTAATTAGGGAACAAATGCTCAGTGTCATCCTGTCCCATGTTTTCTTCTCCATTCTTCTGCCATCTTCAAAATAATCCACCAATCATCTAATCATGGAGAAATACCAAAATGTGTTGTGTGTGTGTAAATGTGTATGTCTCCCACCGAGCCAAGCGGGTGGCTTCCCAGTGACAGGTCTTCTGGTAACCTGTGGGGACATGTGAGCACAGGCGGTGCCGTCTCCCGTGTAGGGTGCTCTTGGAAATGCAGACGGAATCTAATTGGCAGAGACAAGGTCATGAGATGACAGTTGACAAGAAACTATCCAGCTTAGAGTAACAGGTGAAGGACCCTCAGGGTGAAAATGGTTGTTCAAGGAGGACCAGTATGAGCTAGCTGGGAAAATAATCACCCCGTCACTTAAAAATCGGTGCTGCCCACTTATCAAGAGTTCAGTGTTCCCTGAGATGCTTCCCGGGCCTCTGAGCCGTTATTTCACAACAGAAAGTCCAACTCCAGCTGTCCCAGCAATACAGATATGAAGAAATGAAGATGGCAAATGACTAGCAGGTCACTGGCTTGTCTTCTGGGAAGGAGGGTTGGTGTGGTCTTCAGTTCAGGTGTGAAATGCACCAGCAATGGAGACGATCATCAGTCCTATGGTGAGTCACCTGACACTGAAAGGGCACCCACAGTCATATGTAAATTTGCAGCTGAATTCCGTGCGGTTTCTACCAGCTCTCAGTGTCCTCCCTCCTTGGGTCTCACTGATCAATCCCTTTGCTCCTCGCGTTGGTACCCGTGACATGTCTCAGATGCTCATCATTTAGCAAGGTGCCACACACACTCCCCTTCTCTCTGCCTTCTGGAAGCCGGCGTTACTGTCTTGGTGATTATAGAGAGAACAGCCTCTCTGAGGACTGGCAAAATGTTTTTTGGCCAACTTGGAGTTTGTGTCTCAGTCTGCCCCAACTAGGTAGAAGCTTTATTTTTTTTCCATGTAAAGCATTTTGAGATTATTGAGTGAGGCAAAACAACTATAACCAAACCTCCAAAAAAGCTAGACAGCTGCAATTGTTATTATGACAGCACTTTAGGAAAAAGGTACTGTGGCCCTGGTGACTATTTACCTTCTCAAGTTTCTATGCTTAGAAGGAACATTTTCCTTCAGTGTTAATAATTAAAGTAAATTCCAAGTGCATAATACAGGCTCTTCAAGGAAGCATATGCAGAGAAGGGTTTTAAAACTTCTTGATGACTTAGTTTTTCTGTTCTCTTTAAGTATTCTATGGAACACTCTAATCTTCGCACTGCAAACAGTTCTCTTTAAGATTTGGGACTTGCCAACATCAGATAAGATATGATAAAGGCCCTGTTGTAACAGTACCCTGCTGACTCAGCCTCTGGTCTGAGAGGAAAGGCAGAGAATGGAAGTCTTCTGGCTAGAGATTTGGATTCTTCCCCAGAAGTCGAACCCGACGTCAGGGACCCCTTAAGCTGCTTCTGTCTGTGAAGGAAAGAGAAAGTTCTAAGGGGGTGGGGGAGAAGGTGAACGTAATTTCAGGTGTGAGGATTAAACATCTGATCTTCTTGTCATTGCTGTTAATATCTATTGATGAAATAATTCTGTAAACAGAAAAAGAAAAGAGATGAAAGAGAGCTATAAAGGCCCAACCCACCTCTGTGTCCTCAGGGGAGCATGGAGGGAAGTGACAGTGGCGAGTCTCGGCCTGCCAAGTCAGGTAGCTCCCCGTGCTGACTGGGCTTGGGGAGGAAGGTTCTCACTCCTCTTCACCCTCATCCTGTGAGCCTCAGGCTGGGCAACAGGAGAGACAGCATCAGATTCCTTCCTGAATATACAGGAGAGCCACGCACAGGACGTTCGGTCCGACACGTTTTCATCCAAACTAGGTTTTTCTTCTAAAATTATCTACTTCCGCTGACAGAATCCTTTCCCTTCAGGCACCCACCGATGACATCCTGGCCTTGTCCCTGAGATGTCCCTCTCTCTGCGTGGTAATCAGTGGAGGCCTATCAGACCTTCCACGTCCCCACACGTCCCCTCCACCTCCCTTTGCACTGTCGCTCCTGTCCCCTCCCTCGGAGTTTCATGCTAGTCAGACTCTTTCCTAATTTCGTTCCTCCTCTCACTTGTCCTGACGCCACTGCCAGCCTCTCCTTCTGTTTGGGGACCAGTTCCCCAAGTACAGGCCTGCGGTTGTTTCCTGCAAACCACACCGCAGGTTTTCGGTCCTCTTTTTTGTAGTAGAATACTTTCGAAAGTGCAGAATTGCTCTGTCCAGGGGGTTTTGAGAGGGAAATCTGGGTAAGTCTCTGGTTGCCTCCACCTTCCATGGCCTCTAGCGTGGACGGTGAGGTCCCTGTAGATCCCAGTCACGCAAGACCGCGCAGCGTGAGAGCCACTGCCCAGCTGTGGCCAGCAGACTGTCGTAAAGGGTTGTACAGTGACTATTTTGGGCTCTGTAAGCCACATGCTATGCCATCTCCATCACTCTAAAGTACCTGTCTACAGATAGATGTATCTGTTGACATATATGAATCTATACACAGATACAGGTATATGTATGTATTGTAAAACTCATTAAGATGTAAGAACTTAGCTTCTGGTCTCCTATACGCAAACTGGCCATCCGTAGACAGCCCCTTCAGAGGACAATTCCAAAGCTCCTGAGGGCACGGGGTGGGCGTGGGGGTGCTTTCCTAGTCTGCTTTACTTTGAGAGGCAGGTGGGTGGGGTGCTTTCCAGAGTGGGCTTGGGGAAGACGGCCTGAGCATCACGCGCTCACTGTGCGACTCTGGCCTGCCGGGAGCCGAAAACCTAAGAATTAGCTTATCAGGAATATTCATAGCCGGTTTAACAGGAATAGTCACAGCTGGAAAGCATTTAAGGGCGAGTAGGGCATTGTTACCCTTGGCTCCAGGAACTTGGTTCCAGACACTAAAAACATCACACCACGTGTTATCAGAAAACCCCCACCCTAAACTCACCCGCAGGCCTATTCCCCTCTGCCTGTATTTAAATTGCTGTTGAAAAATAAAGTTTGGGGAGTTTGATCAGAATCCTGTCTTGCTCCTCGTTCTTCATGTCTCTTGTTCCCCTCTTTCACTCTCTTAGCTCCATATCCTAGGTCCCTGCTGAACTAGCCCCGCAGGCCAGGGCAATGTTTTATTTACAGAGCAAAAGTTTTACCTTTATTTTGAATAAAGTGAATAAAAATTTTGTCAAGTGTGAAAATGAAAACATAGCTATTTCCTAAGTACATGATTATAATGAATAATTAGATCAGTGATTTCAAGCTTTAGATCACATATTTCAAAGCTTTTTTGAAGTATTGCTTTGATATATTACACTTTTAACATTTTTATGGATGTTTTCATCCATTATTCAAAAGTAAATAATTTTTGGTTCATCAAATAAGAAATTGATAAGTAGAATAAGATTTTACCTAAGTATGAAGTTGTTTTCTATTTCATCTGAAGCTTATGTTTGGGTCAGAATCTAGGATACTCTATTAGAGAAACAGTACATTTCTCTTCTGCTTTGTTGCATTCATACAGATGCTAATATAACCCAAATTTTGGAAACTCAAAGCCAATATTTCATAAAGTAGCCATTTTTCTTTAGTTAAGTTACAAAAAATAATCATTCTAACTTTCCTTTCCTGGGCTGCCTTTGTACTAATATCACAGTGAGAGACAAAGAGAAATGAGAGGGGGGTATTTTACACCTTTCCCATCTGGCCTAGAACTGTTTGAGTGGTTAATTATCAATAAAAGAATAATGAATTTTTAATGAGATAAAAAATCCCCAAAACTTAAAAATTTTTGCTGAGAAGTACTTTGTACAAAGGAAAAATTTTAGGGCTTTTAAGAATAGATAGATAGACACTAATATTGTTTTGTGGATAATAGCCATTTTTGATTTTCTAAGATTCTTCACTGATAGTCTGATAGTCACTAACACAACACAGCAAGAAGTATGAACCCTCCTAATGTGGTAGGAGTCTCCCCCAATCCAGGCATAGATTCATTCAGCAATGCTGTTTCGTCACCCTCCGTAGTAGGCTCTTCATCCTATATTAGGGATCTTCTGCCAGGGACCAGCCCTCCTGAATCCGAGGAATTGGCCGGTCCTATGTGCTGTCGTCAAGTAACACTTGGTATCCTGACACTTGCTGCAGGTTGTTCTTATTGGTTTGTGTGACTACTTGACTCGTGTAAGACTATAAACTCTTTAGTGTGAGAACCAGGTGTGTTGTGCTTATCATTTTAAGCTCCTTTCCTGGCACTGTGACTGGAACAGAGGAGGCAGTCAATACATAGTGTTTGAATGAAAGGATTGCTGTTTCTCAGTCAGTTTTTACTCTATAGGAATCTTTCTGATGCACGAAATAAACACAATAAATAAATCCTTACTGAGAGACAGGAAAAGGAAGAAGAAAGGAAGGATGGAGGGAAGAAAGAAAATGAGGGAGGGAGGGGGGAGGCAGTAAATCCTCTTCGTCCTCCTCCTCCTCTCCCAGTCCTACCATCCAAGTCTTCCCGACAGTAGGCAGTTTTGTAACTTGGAGCAAGGCGCCCACTGAAGTTAGGCTCCAGCCTCCCCCAGGGGCTGGGAAATAGGTCATTATCTTCTATGACTTCATTTCAAAGGGATGGCCTTAGGAAAGGCAACCCTGGGGTGTAAAACTGGGAGAGGCTTTTAAAAATTTTACATGTCAAAGGGACAGAGATAGAATTACAGTGAGAAGTTTTCTAAAGTAAAAGCTCTCACTCTCTGCCCCCTACTCTCTGCTCCCTTCTCTCTTTCTCATCACCGCCCTTCCTTCTTCTATAAAATAAACTTATGCTGCTTTGGTGCCTGTGGCTCAAGCGGATAAGGCACCAGCCACTGTACACCTGACCTGGGGGATCCAAATTCAGCCCCTGCCTGCCAAACAACAATGATGGCTGCGACCAAAAAAAAAAAAATAGCGGGCGTTGTGGGGGGTGCCTGTAGTCCTCCCCGTTTGGGAGGCTGAGGCAGGAGAATTGCTTGAGCACAGGAGTTGGAGGTTGCCGTGCATGAGCTGTGATCCCAGGGCGACAGCTTGAGGCTCTGTCTTAAAATAAATAAATAAATAAACTTATGCTTGTATATCCTAAAGAAAAAAAGAGAGAGAAAGAAAGAAAAAGGTGCTCAGGGGCCTCGGACCAGAAAGAAGCCTGTTTACAGTTTAGGTGAAAGGAACATTGGAGCGGTTTTGGTCACCTTGACAGATAAATCTCCTCACTGTGGATGAGCTGCTCTAGGCCTAAAGCGCATCTCTGGGGTTAAGTCTCTATTTTACAGTAACTCTGTTCGTGATTAAGCAAAGGAACTTGAAGGAGATGAGCTGGTCTCTGCAAACAGCCTCACTGCCACCAGCCGGGGCTGCTCTTCAGGGAGTCAGCGTTTCATTCCCTCCTGCTGGCATCCCCTACCCTTAATCAAAGCAGTTTTCCCGATGGCCCCTGAACCCCTGCACACTTACACCTCAGCCATAAAAAGGGTTCTTTTTAGTTGGCGGAAAAACTCCCAGTATTCAATTTGATTCCTGCAACATCTCCAAGGGCTGCTGGATCTTAGCATCGCCCTGTTGAAAAGTGTTCTTTTTCATTGCTCCCCTGGAAACCTCACACCAAGGACATTACTGCTCTAGTCTCTCTACAGGTAGACTCTCGGTTGGGAAGAAATAGAAAACTAAAACTAAAACTCAGTTTTAGCCATTTTTGTCCAGAAATCTCTTAGCCTTTCTTTGTTTCTGCAGAGTCTCCCATTTGTTACTCCATGAGCCTTGTAACAGTATCTATGGTGAGGTGTCAAGGTTGTTTATCTTTAAATCTGTAGAAGGGATAGATTAGAAGTATATAGTTTTCTTCAGATTTAAGCTGCATTCACGATTGTTTACATTAATACTTCAGGTAATGGAAAGTGGTTACCTCCATGCTAGTATTACCCTTAACTAACCTTCCTCTAATCCAGGGGTTCTTAACCTTCCTAATGCCACGATGCATTTTCATTGTGACAAAGGGGTTGCGACCCACAGGCTGAGAACTGCTGATTTAAATGTAAGTTGTCCCTCCTGAAGTTGTGCTTGTGACAGTCCTGCATGTACACCTCAAACTAAACAATATCACACTTATACATGTATATATATATTTTTAGGGGATACTACACATGCACAGAGAGACAAGTTTCAAGTATGTTTGTAGCAGGGTTCTTATTAGAGAAATTTAACTTCCATCAGTAAAGAACTGATAAAAAGGGACACATAATTGCTCATAATATGAAATGAGAAATATGAAATAAATGTTTAAAAAGAATGAACAAATCTCAACACAGATTCAAAGTCAGATCTCAAAAACATAATTTTAAGTGCATAAAGAAAATTTTAATTTTTAATTTACTTAAAAATTTAAAACACACTAATGGGCGAATTATATCTCAATAAATCTGTTATTATAAAAAATTTAGCACACACTAAATTATATATTTATAAACCTATACATCTGCCCTGAAGATATAAAATCATAATATATATAAATAAATCAAATCAAATTATATATATAATCATATATATACATTTAATATGGTGATTTTTTTTATAAAGGAAGAAAAGAAATTAGTTAAGAAGGCTTTCAAAGTGAATGTAAAGAATTTATTTTTGTAGTTATTCGAATCAGACATGACAAAACTGAACATGTGTTAAGTTGGAAGAAGGGAGGACACAGGAATTTGATATTGTTCTTTGTACATTTGACTTTGAATAATTTCATAATTAAAATAAAAAGTTTAAAAGTTGGAAGTGGTCAATGGTGAGGCTTTTCACAGTAGGACAAGCAAGATGGTACGACATTGATCATCATCTTCTGACAAGAGCCAAGTTTTTCAAACTTCAGTGTGGGTCAAGAACACCTGTAGCAAATGCTAAAACACAGATTGCTGGGGCCCCAGCTTACTAGTTAAATCCGTCTAAAAAGAGCTGGGAAATGGGCATTTCTAACAAGTTCGTTGAGAATGTCATTACTGCTGGTCTGGGGAACACACTTAGAGAAACACTGGTGCAGAATATAGGTCACATTGATTAGAGCATTTTCACAAGAGTCAGTTAAAGAAATAATATATGACTAATGATGTTTGAAGCAACACTTAATAACGAACACATCTTTATGGTACAGCTGTCAATAATGAATGTGTCATTACTTAAATATTATATATTTTGAATATTAGAATCAGAATATTAAGAGGTACAATTACTGACAAATTAAACCAATTGCTTAATACCAAACTGTATTTTACAAATTTAATGACATGATAATTTGTCCAAAAGGTATTATACAAACATTGCCTTGTATTTCAAAATACAATATATATACACACTCATAAATACACATACACACTCACATATGCATACATTTATACATATATATCCATACATTTAGAAATTGATATTGGCTTTCAGAATTAAACTGGTATTTTTTACATTGGAAAGTAATAGCAAATGGATATTTGATAAGCCCTTTAAACAAGTCCTTTTAACTGAGATTCAAATTTCAATTATCATATTAGTTTCAAATGCTGAAGGAATTTTAGGATTACTTGCATTTAACTAAATAACTCTCTAGCTATTTGTATCCTTTGAGGATTAAATATGAATTAGACTTACTCTATAGCTTTCTATCAAAATCCATTAAGGGAAATGTAACCCAGGGAGATTCTCTTACATCTGACATTGCTCAGTGTGCTTACGGCATTAACAGACACTCTACAGCAGAGGATTAATTAGTTATAAAGGAGTCACTTATGTGAATTTTTTCCTTCTTGATATCATTCTTATTCATAAAACTTTTCATAATGAAGTTTAATAAGATGTATATACCTACTGATTTCTTTTTAATTGGAAGAGTTTTTATTAGGATTACTAACTCTTTAAAGTGACTTTTTGTTTAACTTTTTTTCCTCTCTAAAACTTTAGGCTAAGAAGTAACTCATGTTTTGTGCTTTGCATTTAAGTCTTTTTACCTGATAGGAGGGTTAATCACTACAAAGTGTGAATCCACTGTCATGACTACCTTTGGCAAATCATCAAGATTATTTTGGGAAACTTGTTAAAATACAGATGTCTAGATCATATCTCTACTTTTCAACAGTTAAATTCAGTGTGTCTCAGGAAGGATACAGAAGTGTGATTTTTATTCCAATGCAGCCTGTCTGCATTTGAAATTGATTTGCCTATAGAGGGAGCTTAGGGAACCTGGGATGTGTTAGGGAAAATGCCAAATGTCTCCAGGAGCCCCTGACCAAGTGCTCACACTACTGTTTTCCAGTTGCAGAGACCAAGTGAAATACTCACTTCTGATTCTGGGCCCCATTGTCTTCCCAGCCATGAAACAATAAAAACATCTGAGAAGGAAGTAAGGCTTGAAAATATGTAACATCAAGGATGACACCACCAGGCCTCATAAAAAATAGTTTTGCTTTCATGTTCCAGCTGTCTCTCTCTTTTAGAAAAAGGGTTAAATATGCCTCCTTCTTGCCGAAGGCAACACACCTGCACAAACTTTTGTTACCAAATTGTATCTCTCTTGTTTGTAATCTCTTGACAGTTTCCCTACTCTCTGTACCCCTCCAGGTTAGTTAGGGCAGAACTAACATTGTGTTCCCCTCGTAAACTTTACCAGTTTTACCTGTTTGGGCTTTTTAGGAAAAAAAAATGCAAGAAGGCGACAACGATTTGGTTCTAAACATGGAGTCTGTGTTGACTTCTTTTAAAAATAAGCCTGCAATAAGCCAAAAGTATGAGTGCCCTGGGGGGGACTTCTGGAATGCTCCATGCACATCCCATTTTTTATTACATCATTGTTTTAAAATAATCTGGGTATCTGTTTGTATTCTGTGTTAGTAAAAGACTCCTTAGAAGGGTGGGCTGTCAACATTAGAACACCAGTGGCTGATTCATCGTAAGTTTGTTAGGTAATATTCTAATGAGTAAGTTGGATGCTTACTAATATTTACTTAGCAAAGACTTGTAGATACAGCACATATTATGGTCATTTTACAAACAGGACATCATCAAAGTTGTCAAAAGAACCCGGTAAGGTAGGTACTATGCTGCTTTATGGAGATTCAGTTATTTCTCTCTGCAGTTACCTAAAATAGAGATAATATCATTCCCATTTTACAAATGTGGGAAGGGAAATTTATATTAATGATTTTAGAATTCCTTCCACTTCTGGCCTGCTCTGATTATTTATATATATTAATAAAATATATAAATGCTAAAGATTACAAAACAAATGAATAACAGAACCATGTTGGTCCTGCAGAATGGGCTAGGGATATGAGGTGGGAATGTCTGCTGTGAGAATGTGTCAGGAGCCAGGGAAGGAGGGAGTGACAGTATTGAGCAATAATTTCGTACATGCATACCAGCACTCCCTTTGTTCTGCCCTGAAAATAATTTACCGTAGTTCCCTTTTTAAACAGTTGCATTGTCCTTTGATCTAGCTAGGGAGCCTGAGGTTAAAAAGATACCAGGAAGGAATTCAGCACCTTCAGTGGCTGTGTTTGTGTTAGCAAACAGGAGGAAAAATATACTATCAACCAAGGAAAGTAGCCCAGAAACATGTATCCTAAGGAACACCTTGTCTAATTAGGATTCATAAATGTGAATGTTTGCACAGATTTGCTGTATGACAAAGCCCAGAGCTGGCCCACAGCGGGGGATCTCTTCCCCCCACTTCGGGTGCCACAGGTTCTCTGACGCAGCGAGGTGGCTGCGTGAGTTTTAGTTGGACTCCTTATCTTCATACTTCGACACCTTATTATTGAGTTCTGAGGGTCTTTGTTCAAAACCTTAACCATAAATAAATAAATAATGTTTCTTCAATTACTGCACTAGAAATGAGGAAATGTTCCACTGGGACAGTAGGTCAACTTTTTTTTTTGAGACAGTCCCCCTCCATCACCCTGGGTAGTGTGTGGGGTATCATTATGTCATCATAGCTCACAGCAACCTCAAGCTCTTGGGCTCAAGAAATTTGCTCACCTCAGCCTCTCAAGTAGCCGGAACTACAGTACACGCTTGCAGCACCATGCTGGGCTACTTTTTCTATTTTTAGTAGAGGTGGGGTCTAGCTCTTTCTCAGGCTGGTCTTGAACTTCTGAGCTCAAGCAATTCACCTGCCTGGGCTTCCCCAAAGATAGGCGTGAGCCACCATGCCTGGCCAGAAAGGTAAACTTAGTTCTTAAACTGCTCTCTCCCTCCCCACTTTTTAAGTTAATCAAAAATTCCACGGGTGATATGATTTCCTAATGCTTTTCAAATAAATTGTTTTTTTAAGTGGAACTACAAAAGCGCATTGGTGTCATCCTCATGTGGCATTTTTTCACTCTTATTTTCAAAATAAATAAGGAAAGGCACACGTCTCTATATTAATGCTGCAATGTGGAGTTTAATGAATAGAATAAAAGTTAATATGCATCATTTCTCCTACTAGCCGTATTTTCAGCATTCTTTTTTATGTTTAAGATCAGTTTTAATAGACTACGAATTCTCTCTGCTATTACTCTCCTCCACTATTAGGACCCTACGACATATAAAGTACAGCATTCATCCCTCCTCACTGCCCACTTGGTGTTGTAACTTCTTAAATCACTATATTCAATGTAGGCACTCCGTTTAGGGGAGTGTGAGGCAAAATAGAGGAAATGAGGTTGTTCAGGTTGTCTGGGATAGCTAAGGATAAATTTGGTAATGATTTTCAAGTGCACAGAGGCTGTGATCTCCATCTCCCCTGAGGTTAGAAAGGAAAGAGGAGCCCTAAACCACAGCCTAAGAGGATTATGTTGGATATATAATCATAGCAGATCAGAAGTGAAAAAGACTATAAAACCATCTAGTGGAAACTCCTCTCTTTCATAGAGGAGGAACCTGAAACCCACAGAGGGAGGGTTGATGTGTAAAGTTACATTTTAGGCAGTGGAACCGTGGGCTTTGCTTGCAAAACTCTTTCTCCTGTCAAAAGAGGTAGCTTGATTTGAGGATAGACTATCAAGGGAGATGATGGATTATCCTTCTGACAGTGACAAGATTTTACAATCTCAAGGGACCAGTTCTCACTTTAAGTTTTCCACTAATCAACACGAAACATTTAAAATAATTTCACATAAATTTAATTCCACTAACAGAAGAGAGATAATACTTTTCCTCTTTTTTTTTCTCCTTGAGAATGGAAATCTGTTGGGATGATTCAGTCCTTTAGCAGACATTCTGAGAGATGTTAGACGCTGTGCTAAAGAGAACATTACAGTGGCGCTTCTGTACATAACGTATACCTTACTGGATTTTCACATAATGATATGTGGATAGGTATGTGCTTATTTATGAAAAAGTTTTAAAAGTCTGTAAAGACAATGTTGCAAGGGTTTTATAAAACTGAGTTCTTTTTTATTTAAGATAGGTCATCCCTACCTTTTAGGAGCCAAAGTACCATTAATTTCGTTTATGAAATGATGTTAAGAGTACATTTGATATTAAAATATTTTTATTGCTCTGATTTATTAAAGGAAACATACTGTTCTGTGAAATGTTGAAATCTGGCCTAGTAGAATGAAGAGGCAATTAGGGCAATTAAAATACTGACATATATGCCGTGACAGAAGTACAGGTTATGATGGATGAACGCAGGAATGCTGTCATATTTAGCCACTTTTGATAGAAAATGTCACAATATTATACAAAACAGCAGTTGCACTGCGTTTCATTCAAGTTTCAAGCAGTAGGAAGCAGGAATTAAAGAAGTGTATGACTCCTTTTAAAAGAAATTTTTCTGGAATAATTGCACAATAAGTCTTTGGTTGTACTAGTTATAAAAGAAGATGAAAAGCGTGTTCTTTGAGCAAGGCAGCTAAGAGTCCATCTAAAAATTTGGATTAGAGTTAGCAAGAATCAGGAGAAAACAGATAAGGGGAGGCAGTCTCAGTCTCTAACTTAAGCACCCACACAATCGAGGGAAAGGAGGGACCATGTCCTACAGGCCATTGCTTACAAAGGCTGAGAAAAGGTATCTAAGATAAAAGTGCTGAGAAGCAGGTGAATAAAAATGGGTTCCAGGAAGAATCTAGGTAGGACTTGGCATCCTGAGGGAAAAAGAGGAATGAAATATAGTCGTAAAATAATTAAGAGGAAGAAAGTCGAGGAATGCATAGAGGTTAGATCACAAATACATAGAGGCTTTCTAAATTATACCAAGGTTTTCAGAACATTTTTATGGCATTGGCTATTCTTTAAAGGTTTGAAGTAAGTGTGTGTTGTGATCTATTGGTGATTTAGAGGGATTATTTTATTTGCTCTATGGAGAAGTATTGAAATGAGTAAAGCCATATTCAGGGGAACATCCTTGAACTTTTATACTAACTGAAATGAACTTTGTCCTCTAAGAGACTGGTGGCAATGGGGCTAACATGAGTGAAAGGAAGATATTTAGAAGATTGATTTAGCACATCTTCTGAATAATTGGTACTAGTAAATAAAACAGAGAGAGGATTGAAAGGGAACACCCTGGTTTCTGTCTTAGAGAGCTGAATGGAACAACTCATTTGTTGTATTTTGCTTTATTACATTTCATAGGTATTACAGGGTTCTTTTAATTTTTAACTTTTTTTTTTTTTTTTTTTTTTACAAAAATTAAAGGTTCATGCCAACATGCATGGAAGCAAGTCTATTGGGGCCATTTTTCCAACAGTATATGTTTACTTTATGTTTCTGTGTCACAGTTTGATAATTCTTGTTTATTTCAAAGTTTTCCATTATTATTATATCTATTATGGTAATCTGTGATTAATGGTCTCTGATGCTATATTGTAATTGTTTTGGGGCATGATGAAGTATGCCCGTGTAAGGCATAAAACCCAATCCATAAGTGCGTGCCTTCTGACAAGTGTCCCTCACTTCTCTCCCTCTCCTCAGATCTCTCTAGTCTGTGAGCCATGATATTGAAATTAGGTCAGCTGGGCACAGAGGCTCATGTCTGTAATCTTAGGACTCTGGAAGGCCCAAGGAAATCTGATTTTTCAAGTAAGGATCACTGTCAAGTGCTTCATGTTCTATGCATAGAAGAGGATCGGAAATCCAATTGTTGTATATGTTTTTGAGTGAGATAAATGTAATAAATGTTAGCTTTGGTAGAATTAATAGTTTTTTCTTCTGGCTAATGCTTTGTTTTTTTGTTTTTTTTTTTGAGACAGAGTCTCACTATGTCACCCTCGGTAGAGTGCTGTGGCGTCACAGCTCACAGCAACCTCTAACTCTTGGGCTTACGCGATTCTCTTGCCTCAGCCTCCCAAGTACCTGAGACTACAGGAGCCCGCCACAATGCTCGGCTATTTTTTGTTGTAGTTGTCATTGTTGGTTGGCAGGACCCGGCTGGGTTGGAATCCACCAGCTGGTCTATTTGGCTGCTGCCCTAGCTGCTGAGCTACAGGCATCAAGCCCCGGCTGATGCTTTTTAAAAACAAATAAACTGTTAGCACAACATCAGTTAATGGTAATTTATCAAAAGATTATTCTATTTTTTACATCAACTATGCATAGTTCAACATTTCCCTTTGTAATTAAAGAGTAAAGTTTTAGAAAACTCCTTGCTTGATTCATTGTTTATAATTAAATTGGATATTTTAGTTTAAAAAAGAAAAGTTTTATTTTATATTAATTTATGGTAAATATATGTTAAATTATTTTTTATTTATATTAACTTACAGTCTACTATTTACAAGTAATGTTTTAAACTTGAAATTCATTGATTTTATTAATCCCTACCATTGCAATGCAAGCTAGAAAGTGAATAGAGAATTCTTTGTAGCAGCAAAACAACAATCACCGGCAATATTTTCTTTCCATCTTTTAAATGGTTTCATGTACAGATTAAGTAAAAGGTGTTACCAGTAAGAAATTTGTTCATAAATAAAATACTAATTTTATAGTAGAGTGATTCTCAATTTTAAAGGGTTAGAGGTAAATATCTATCACTATTAACTCTTTGTTTTTCTGGTTTAAAGTATTTAGGAATAAAAACAAAACTTGATATACAGTTTCAGTTATATAACTTTTAAAATTTTACAACTGGAATATGTAATCAAGTTAACCCTCCGATTTTCAACATGCTTTATAATACTATCTATAGCTATTTAAAACTAGATAAAGAACAATATTGATTATTTGATTTTTCTGAGTTTCATGACTGACATCTACAAGTGTCTAACCTCTATTTCTTTCTTTGTTTTTGTTTCTTTTTTGGTGTTGTTTGCAAGTCACAGTCTAATTTAATCACAGGCAGAAAATCTAAGTTCATTCCAGTGAGTTCTCCACGTTAAGAGAGATTGATATATATTATTCTGTTTCAGTAGAGCAATAATTGTATATATTTTATTTAGTTCTAAGATAGCGGTTCTCAACCTGTGGGTGGCGACCCCTTTGGACTGTTTAAAGGGTTGCAGCATTAGGAAGGTTGAGTACCACTATTCTAAGAAAAATATCTGTACTTTCTCTACAAATGCAAGGTAAGTTTGTATAAACAAGTGCCATGACTTTATGTCATGTTTTTGGATGGGGAGAAAGTTCTCCCACTCAGGATTTCCATTCCATAGTTCCAGTGTAGTATATTGATAATATTATGTGGTATAGCTCCAAAATCTAACTTTGATCTCATTTTATGAGTCATCCACATTACTCAAAGGGACCAAAACAGTAGTGAAGAATGAGTCATTTTGTTTTAAGTAAAGTCTGCCCTTCTGTTTTTAGAGCATGGCACACCTTGCCTTGCCTGCTTAGAAAACAGCTGTGGTTTGTAAGTCAGACCTGTTTTGTTTTTCCAGTCTATCTAAAAGTTTACAAGTTAATGTCACATGGAAAATCCGGCTTATGGTAAAGTTACCTAATGTGCATTTATCATGAAGTGAATAAATGAATTTCTTAGTAGAGAACTTGGGAGGGGGGAAAAAAGATCAGAGTATATGGTTTAAACAAGATAAGCTTTCTTACATAATTGCATGTAAATTTTTAAGGGTGATCTTTTTATAATTGCATCATCTGGTGAATAGTTTGCCTTTGGAAGTACAGGGTTTTGGATTAACAGCTTACAAAAAATTAAGAATAATATTACTAGGTCATATATCCACAGGGTTCAAAAATGGTAAACTGTTAAATGATAGACATTCATTCCTGTTTCTGATCTAAACATTGCACGTTTTATTACTACCTATGACTTCTCTAAATCTCTTAGGCATAATGTTTGTCTTTATCCTTCCTGGGTTTCTGTAAACATATCAATAAACATAAATACAAGTATATATTTTTATCTCCCCTTTTTAATAAAAAGTTAAAGTAAATAAATATTTACTTTATTTACTTTTGTTTATAATAAATAAATATATTAAATATTTACTTTATTTAATTTTATTTATTTATTATTTAATAATAAATAAAGTTCAATAAAAAGTAAAAGTTAGTTTGCATACTCTTTGGAACACATTTTTCTTTTTTTTATTATTAAATCATAGCTGTGGGAACACATTTTTCTTAACAATACATCATGGTGGTTTTCAAGATTACTCTATTTCATGGAACTGAATGCAAAAGCTTTAAATATGTTCAGTAGCACTCTTCCTAGAAAGGAATAAAGTTAGGATAAACCCTGTCTAACTCATAACCCCTTGGGTATAAAATTATGTCTGACCTTTGAATTTGACAAAATAAATATTAAAATTTGATGAATATTGTTAATTTATGTGAAAAAATGCCCTGATTGCATCTGTCCTTGAAGCCAATTAAATATTCTTTTGTGTTTATGAGATAGTTTTTAGAATAGATTATGATAATATCCTATTTGTTCATTGAATTTTAAATATATTCATATGTAATATTTAAAAACAATATTGTATTGTATTTGTAGTGGCAAAGTTTTTATAATGAGCAGACCAAGGCACAAATTTGACATAATCACACTTGGAGGGATTGGGGAAAACAATGGCTTCTTACCTTTTATGTAGCTGCCAAAGTTGCTCCATTCTCCCGTCTCCGGCCAGCAGGTTTATGTCAAGATTACTTTTTCCCACTTATCACTCATTTTCTGTTAGAACATTTTTATTTCTCTTTCATTTCAATAAAATCAATAAATCTTTCAAAAAAGGAGAATACATCGTTTAATCACTACGGCTACGAAGATCACTAAATCTGACAACGGCAGACTTGAAAACTTTGTGAGTGTGGGTAACATTTTACTGTAGATATTGCCTTATTAAAGTAAAATATTCAAAATTTAAATTACATGATTTATGAACAAAACATGTTGAGAGAGCTGGAAAATAGCTTTTTTTTTTCCTGTACTCTGAGTGTAAAAGAGGGTTGATAATTTGTCTATCAGAGTCTTAATATGGATTCCAGTTAAATGTGTGTGGACGGTGAGGCCCTCCCACAAGGTAGGGAACTTCAAATATGAAGCTACAATTTGGATCTCTTGGGGTTCAGGGGTCTGGAGTAAATCAGGTCTTATTTCCCAAATCTCTAAACTGTAAAGGATTCTGGGGATTCTTCTTTTTTACTCCCAAAGAATATAATCAAGCTCAGTTAAAGGACTAAATTTTAGAATCTCATATACAAAGTAAATATTCCTCATAAAAATCAGTTAGGACACATGCAGTGGTACAAAACTTCTCTTAGACTTCAACAATATTGAATGTCTGGTTCAGCATTCTAAGTTCGACTAGTTGTGGAAGAAAATATTTTTTTTCCCTGTAAAGTCTACTACAGGTAAGAAAGGGGTCTGCTGAATTAAATACTGTACTTTACTTTGGCAATGTAAATGCTAATTTTTGACCACATTAAAAAAAATTATAATTTAATTTGCTCATCTTATGGCTTCCTAACTATGTAATGGCATGGTCTTGTGTGTATTCGAATAGTATTGTTCTAACATATATGCCATTCAAAAATTTTATAAATGCCTACCTTATATTCTTATGAAAATAGTGTATGTTATACAGAATGTTTAAAAAAATTAAAATAAGACTATTGCCTGTCTTTAAAATACCTGAAAATTCTGCATCTAGAAAAAGTTTGTACCATTGATTAACCTAGGCTTATATTGGCTGCAAAATCTAATTGCAAAATTTGTTAACCAACATTGATTTTTAAAGTTTTAAGAAGCTAAATTTTTATCTAAAGGTACAATTTTAGAAATAATACATTTAGATATATGCAGACTTCAAAGGGCTATTATCACTTAAATGCTTGTGGTAAAGGAGAAAGGGAGACAGAGAAGTCATAAATATAAATAATCAAGCACACGATTTCGCTACCTTTGTAGGCTTTCTATGCTCAGATTTTCCGGCAGACAGTTCTAACCTTAGCACGGAAACCATTCTCTGTATAATTAAGCTCTATTTACTTTAAGTGCCTCTTATGTTGTGGGACTTGACCTTGTCCATGACATCATACTTTCATCCCAGGGGCATGTTTATTATCCCAAATCATCCAGCATTCTAGCCACACCATCCAGGTTTTCTTGAAGACAACAAACACCCCCCCCCCACCCCCAAATCTGACAAGGAAAGACAACTCAACATAGCCCGCCTTCCTAGAGTGAATATGCTGGAATTAGAGGTCTAATTTTTAAGAGAGGAAATATTGCTTGTATTTCCATTTCCTAGTTAAGACAGTTGCCTTCTATTTTCATTTTCCTAACATGTTTTTTAAACATAAGCAGGTGGTGAAGTTTATCACCTGCCTCATCCCCCAGTCCTCTTGTAAGTCTGATAGATTACATCAAAAGTTTTAAAAATGATGTGGAAGAATATTTCTATTTATGGGATAAGTCCTACTTGAAGGCAAAGTTTAAAATGATAAAGAAACTATCTCATCTGGGAAATTTTAACTATTAAGTTGTTACACTTAATGTAAAAAGTGTATGCATGGCTTATTTTTCTTGCTATGTCATACCAAAATGTATTACGTACCACAATGGTGAAAATAAATGAACATGTTTAAATGAAGTCACTAACTATAATACACATAGCCTCAGAAACAGCTATGTTTAGTCTTTCATAATATATTAATCTTGAACTGTGAATAAGTTAACCATTTGCAGCTGTCACAGGTAAAATTCCACTTCAACTAGCTTCTGGAGTTAAGTTCAGCATATGGATTTATAATGTAAAGAATGTTCTTATTCAAAGAGTCTTTATGATTAAAAAAAAAAAAAAAGCCAAATATAGCAGGCATAGTCTCCAGCCCTTGCAAAATTCATTAGTCTAAAGTCACAGTTCCTAAATGTCATGATATCATTCAGTTTAGTGTCTTGAAGTTATGGCTTTTCACTCTTGCAGAGAGAATACCTGAAAAATAATTCTTTCATAATGTCTGTACTTCTTTCATAAAGTCTATTTCTGTATGTGCGTGTCACCAGAAACACCTAACACAGTTTCAATCTTATTCCCTTGGGTAGTCAATAGGACCTCATATTGAGATGTGCTCCTGGTTAAACGAACCACGGTTTCTGATTTATCTGCTTTTTGAAACTTTCTACATTGTGATAGCTCATGTATGTAATAAATTCAATCTAGAATTACACAATGAAAAGCATTTTATTTAAAAAATATATTTTATCTCTTTCAAAGATTTAACAGTATATTTTATGTGTCAAGATTTATTTATGGCATATTTTGTTTTATTTAATTAGCAGAAGACTATTTCTCACATAGTTCCTTTCACTGTTCATAACCTATATTTAGGATTGATTTGTGTACAAAGAAATCTTGGGAAACAGAGCAATTATGATTAAAAGTGTCATGCCACTTCTTGGTGGTTGTTATTAGCGCTAAAATTTGATATATTTTTGATATATTTTCTTCATATTGTTTCTGGAAAATATGGCAATTGTGCAAGCAACTTGTTGATTATTTGTCAAATAAGCAACCAAATGTAATCTTGAGCAGATGTAACAAATGCAAAGACATCAAGTACCTCCAAAACAGCCCAAATTCCTATTATTAAGATAAAGCTGTCCAGATGATTTTTGAATTCCCTTTCCTAGCTATCTGATGAAAACTAATTGACATAACTTTAACATTTCCAATTCTACAACTCTAATTTCCCACTAACTACAATGAATACTCAGAAATATTGGCCAATTAATTCGACCTATTTTAGGATGAAATTTCAGACTTTTATTTTTGAAAAGTCTCATGCAGTACATAAAATATTATGGAAGTTAAAAATGTAAAAATATCTGTTATTCCTCAACCTTTACATTTGTGAAAAGTTGCAAAAATATTGAAACAAATAGTAGATTGCATATTTAGCTTTGAATTCATATTTGTGATCTAGAATCACCTTTATAGTTTTATTTGTATATCTTTATTTTGGAAAATGAGTTACCCAGACAGTTTGTGGGTATTGATTTAAATGAAGGCATTTCTATTCTCTAAAGAACATACAAAAGTTATCTTTGGTGTTCTCAACTCAAAACTAATTAACATCACACATATTGTGTTGATTAATTTCTTATTTGGGGCTTATCACATGTGCTTTGAGAAAGTATCTTGTTAGAAGATTCCACTTATTTACAATAGTATAAGAAATAGGTGAGTTTTTCATTTAGATTCAACCAAACCATTCTAACTGGGGACACTCCTGGATTTCAGAGTGTGATAGTCATCTTACCTGTGCATTGAGTGACAATGTTTACAATGCCTCACAACTTTAGTTCAGTGGTTCTCAACCTTCCTGGTGCCTCCTCATGCCGCAACCCTTTAGTATACTTCCTCATGTTGTGGTGACCCCCAACCAAAAAATTGTTTTTGTTGCTACTTCACAAATGTAATTTTGCTACTGTTATGAATTGTAATGTAAATATCTGATATGCAGAATGTATTTTCATTGTTGCAAAGGGGTAGCTACCCACAGATTGAGAACTGCTGCTCTAGTTCTTTCCTTGCTTAGCACAAAAATGTAGAGGTTTCAAAGACTTGATCTTATTACACTTGTGTATATCAAACTCCACCATCACTGAATTAATATTAATTCCCCAATACTAATACTCGCCTAACAGGTTTGTTCTATATAGTAAAAGATATTGTGTATTTTATTAGTTTTCTAGGGCTAGGATAATAAATTATCATAAGATGGGTGGTTTAGAACAACAGAGATATATTGTATTACAGTTCAGGAGGCAGCACAGTTCAGAAGTCCAAAAGCCAGGCTTCAGCAAGGTGGGTTCCTTCTAGATGCTGTGAGAGAGAAACCACCATGCCTCTCTTTCAGCTTTGGACAGTTGCCTGCAATTCCTTGGCTTATGGACCCATCACTCCAATCCTGGCCTCCTCTGTGTTTGTATCCATTTCTTCTCTGTGTCCTCCTGTGTTTTTTTTTTTTTTTTTTTTTAAGAGATAAGAGTTTCATTTTGTTGCTCTCGGGTACAGTGCCGTGGCATCACAGCTCACAGCAACCTCCAGCTCTTGGGTTTAGGCAATTCTCTTGTCTCAACCTTTTGAGTAGCTGGGACTACAGGTGCCCACCATAGCGCCTGGCTATTTTTTTGTTGCAGTTTGGCTGGGGTCAGGTTCGAACCTGCCACCCTCAGTATATGGGGCTGGTGCCCTACTCACTGAGCCACAGGCACTGCCCCCTCATGTGGGTTTTTTTTTTTTTTTTTTTTCTGGTCTTGTATTAAAATATTCTCATTGGATTTAGGAACTGCTCTAATGCAGTATAATCTTATCTTCATCTTTAGCTTAATTACCTTAGTAAAAATCCTATTTTCAAGTAAGATCACATCTGAGAAGCTGGGTAGACATAAACTTTGGGAGACACTATTCATTCCATTACAGATATGTAAAACACTTTGTCATTGGTAAATATTATTTGAAAATACCACTCTCTTTTCCTAGGTGTTAAATATATAAAAAATTTAAAAACCCTTATTAATTATCAGGCATTACTCATTAATGTCTTAACTCATTTGATATTCAGGAAACCCTGTGGATTGATTATTGGTATCATCACCCCCAGTTTACAGGCCCTGGCCATGGTGGTTCACACCTAGCACTTTGGGAGGTAGAGGAAGCAGTAGTGCCTGGAGCTAGGAGTTCAAGTTTGAGATCATCCTCACTTGACAGGTGGGAAAACTGAAGCACAAAGGGGTCAACAATATTTTGCCTATTATTATGACTGTGAAATCATAGAGCTTTATTTAAATACAAATATTTTACTAAAAAGCTCACATTCCTTTTTAATTTTTATTTTTATCATGGCTTTCTTAAAAATTAAATCATAACTGTATATATTAATACATTTATGGGGTACAATGTGCTAATTTTACATACTATTTGGAATGCTTACATCAAACTAGTTAACATAGCCTTCACCTCACTTAATTATTGTGTTAAAACACTTCCAGAGGTCCTCAAACTTTTTATGCAGGGGGCCAGTTCACTGTCCCTCAGACTGTTGGAGGGCCAGACTATAGTTTAAAAAAAGAACTATGAACAAATTCCTATGCACACTGCACATATCTTATTTTGAAGTTAAAAAAAAAAAAAAAAAAAAAAAAGGGAACAAATACAAACATGGCCTCATGTGGCCTGCAGGCCGCAGTTTGAGAACCTCTGGCCCATTACCCTTACAATATGCACCATAGGTATTGTCCCACTGATTACCCTCCCTCCATCCAATAAGGCTCATGTTCTTAACCACCAACATATTACCAAGAAGGAAGAAGATGGGAAGGAAAGGAAAAGCAAACCAACAGTTTCAAAACACTAATATACGCAGGTGCATGTTAGGGAATTTATTTAACCTCAGTAACAGACCACTCTGGTAGGTTATATCACGATTCCCCATTTCTCTGATGAAAAGAATGGCAATTAAGGAATAGGCCTTTATTCAAGGTTCCACAGCTAGCAACTTTCAAATCCTGCTGTGGCTGCTGTCAAAGTCCACTGTAATTAATGCATCACTTTTCAAGTTCTAGGGATAATGAGTTTCAATAACCTTCTCAAAATTAGTATTTATATTTCTAGATGAATTAACTTGTCAATTCTTAAGAGTCATTTGTTATGGACTTATTAAAGGAAGAGAATTTCTCCTCAAATTTATAAATGATTTTAACCATTTTTATAAAATGTGTCTAATCATTAAATATTTATTGTGAATGTAATGCCAGTACTCATAAAAAGTAGAAAAAAACAATTAATATTTTATGGATCATGGGAAAATAGAAAATTAATAGACAAAATACAGGCAGTCCCAGGTTGTGAACAAGATATATTCTGAAGTTTTATTCTGAGGTTGAATTTGTAGGTAAATTGGAACAGGTGCAGTTACCTGGTTACCTGTAATAGCCTCCACTGGCAAAGCCTCCATTTATTTTGGAAAAAATATATACATACAAAATTTAAAAATGATGTTACTCTATGATGTGTGTAAAATATTCCTAAAGCCTGAAGACATGCACGCCTTGGTTATGAAATTTTAAAGTGATGATTTAATATTGCAACAGTCCAAAAATGCATATGCATTTGGGCCAATTTTGAGATTCCTTCCCATGAACTTAAAATTGGAAATAAGCGTTCACAGATATTTCCAGATTGACTATTTTAGAAACCACATGGAAATTCTGGAAAGTGACAAATTTTACTTTTTGAAATGAGCTTTTTTATCAAGGAGCCCTAACAAAAAATACTCGGGAATATTCTCCATTTAATCTCTTGTACCTCATAATTTATAAACAAAAGCTCTATTTTTCAAATAAGTCTAACAAGTTTTTACCTTACTGTATATTTTATATCTAACTGGCATCATTATAATACAGCGTATTATTCTAGCCTTGCATTCTTGGCATTAAGACACTTTTATATATTTGTGGAGAATGATGTATTAATAGAAGTGATGCAATTTATTTGAAAAAAAAAACCCATTAATTTTGGTTGAAAAAAGACTCATACCAATAACTATAAAACAGAATAAATGAAAATAACAATTTTGTGGAATACGAAAGAAAACAAGGTAAAATAGCATATTTCTAGTCTCTAACTGGCACACTTATAAAATAATACAAGTTTGTGTCATATTCCCTGAACAAGCAATATATTAAGTTAGGGATTTACATGAAATGCTAAAGACACATGCAGTATTGTGGTCATTCATAGTAATATATAGAAACATTTTAAGCCTTTAGGAAAAATTTCTATATATCTCATAGTTTATTTGCTAAGAAAACGCTGATAAAATTACAGTTAATTCTTCTTTGTCAAATGTGATTTAAAAGATAATTTATATCTCATTAGCAACTCTCCCCAGTAGAGATTATTAACAAATATGCAAAGGGAAATACATAAGGAAAATTTTTCTCAGTGTTACACCAGAGGATCATTTATTAAATAATTCAGTAAATATTTACTAAGCCTCTACCTGTGACAGATTTTTGCTAGGCAATAGAAACGTGTTGTTCAGTGGAAAGATATATAATCCTTACTTCACTGTGGGAACATGACCACATCAGGTCGAAAACACGTGCGAGTGGTATTCAGAATTCTATTGACTGAGGATGGAATAAACAAGAAGAGTAATAAATAATTAGTGGATGTATCAAATAAATCTCTTGGCATTTGACTTGACATATTGCAGGCAGGGTTGTTCTATGTGGAAGGCTTTTATTTTTTTCCCTTTGAGGGAAGAATGAATATATACATCATAGATCAAGACTACTCCCTTCTTAAAAAAAGGTGCACATTGAAATGAATCAATAATTTAGAGTAGAATGTCTGTCTTGCATTATTTCATTCCCATAGCCTTGCTCACGTTTTCCTCATTGTTTGTGGATATACAATTCATACACACACACACACACACGAGTATTGAATACTCTCTCTAACATCCTTCCTTATTTCAAATTCATATCAGCCCTTTACAATACAGGTCTAATTCTTCATCTTATTATCTTTCCCAATTCATCTCTGGTGGATTTCTACATCACTTGTTTCCTGTATTAATCATTTTGTTGAGTGGGGATGATGTGTGATGCACTGAGTCCCACCTGAGACTCTGGAGAAAGGCTGCTGGGGCCCAAAGCTGAATCTTATTTTGCTTAACTGTGTTATTTTAAACAAAGGACATAAATCTTGCTTTTTTGAGAGGAGTAGACAAGTATTCAGCTCAATGGCTAGGACATTACACATGTTCAATGCAGAGCATATTTTCCTATTTTCCATTTTCTTTAAAATTTTTTTTTCTCTTTTTATTAAATTACAACAGTGTATTATTGCATTTATGGGGTTCAGGGTACTGATTTGAAATATAATGTGAAATGGTTACATGGAACTGATTAACACATCTATCTTCTCGCTTATTTATTTGTTGTGGCAAGACAATTACACTCTTTTCTTAATAGTTTTGAAATGTACCATTGCATCGTGCACATTTTCCATTGCCTCTCTTTCTCTAATTAATGTTTTTATTTTCAAGTATTCCAAACAAGTGATTTTTAAAAGCCAAAAGTATTAAAAGATTCATAACCAAAACCAGAATAAAACTAGTCCACTCCTGCTTGCCTTCCAAACTCATCCCTTTATTCCTCTCCCAAAATGTAATCACTTTCTTGGTCATAAACCTTTGTGATCTATGGCACATATTTGAGGGGGTTGGTCAATATTGAAGTATTTATCCATGGAACAATGCAGGAATCACTAATGCAAATTTAATCACAAAATACAGTTGATCTATGAGGATAAATAATATTTATATTTAATTAAATGAAACAAAAATATAATGAATATAATCAATATGTGAGATTTAAAAATATTTAGTAATTCTTATTCTAGTATGGAAGATTGCTGATGCTAAGAAAGTTTTTCACTTTCTTACAAAGCCATGTTATCATTGGAAAGATAGCTGCGAATTTTTATTAAAGAGCTCTGAAGCTGAGGCAGCGCCTGTGGCTCAAAGGAATGGGATGCCCGCCCCATATGCCGGAGGTGGTGGGTTCAAAACAAGCCCCAGCCAACAACTATAAAAAAAAAAAAAAAAAAAGAGCTCTGAAGCTAACATAGCCATCAGAGTTCTTTCAAGTTGTACTATGATTATGAGATGTTTCTATTCCCATACCCAGGCTGATTGATACTCTGAGATAACTATCAGTGATTGGATGTAGGCATCTGTGGAAGGGATAGATCCTTGGGTGAAGTCACCCACTGCAGCTGAGGGAACACTGAAGGAGCTTCCAGCTGAACTCAGTCCATTGATAGAACCCCTGAAGATCTGACTAGTCCTTCTTTGAAAAGAGATACATGTCAAGAGCCTCTTTATCCACTTAGGTGCCTTATACAATCATTTATTTAAAAAAAAAATACTATATTGGTTTGAGAAATATTTTCAGACAATGAGAAATACCCTGACAAAGTCAAGTGAACATTGAATAAGAAATGTCGACAGGTGGTACATTAATGGATTTTATTTTATTGAAATGTGCTTGTTATTTTGGAAGGCCATTATTTCATTAGGAAAAAAGGTTTTAAGATTAATGTACCTTTTCTACCTAATAAATATGCCATAGAAGACTAGTGGTTTGAATTTTTCAATAAATTTAAGAAATTTTTACCGTAAAAAATAAGCTGTGTGTTTGTCTTGACTTTCAGGAAATATTCTTAGTTCTAGTTTTTGTTAAATGATCATTCAAGATTTATGGTTCAATAATTCTCTCCACCTAAGCCTATTATGGAGATGTGCTTCTGCTATTGCCAAAGGATATAATTGAGATAAAATTATTAAGGCTTACAGGAATGCCAAAATTAACTTTGTTTTGTTTTGTTTTTGTTTTTGGTTCAGTGAATTGGAGATTGTTAGTCATATGATGTTGGAACAGGTGTTTAGAATAAAAGAGCATGAATAAAGTTTGCCACATGGTAGTCCACAAGCCCAAGCTGCCTGCTGATAAGTTCTGTTTGTCTCACTTGTATTCGTATATGACATGAATTAGTTATTATAAGTTGAGTTAGTTGTTCTTCTCTGTCCTTTCTAACCAAGACATTAATTAGTTTTGCTTATATGACTTTTTTGGCACGTGAAATTTTATAGACTTATTTTGGCTATAAGAACCGCTGCATAATTTGCCACAGTCTCTTCCTGCTCTCCTGTAACTCCACCAGCCTATGGTGACCTATGCCGTGTGGCAAACAGCAGAGCTGCTTGCAGTCCGTGGTGCTTTGATGGCAGTGTAGGACGGATAAGAAATAAATTTCATTGCTGTAAGTAATTAAAATTTTCAGATTATTTGTTATAAGAGCATAACTTCGTCTATTCTTCATCTATGTCCTAAAAACTAGGACATCTTGCAATTTCTTTCCTAGACCCTTATTGCCACTTCAGGTTAACAGTGAATTCTTCACTTTAGCAGGGTACCTGCATAGCTTTTGGCTCTGCTCTGCCCTAAGACTTCCCCATCAATCCGACGATTCTATGTACCATGTGAATTTAATACATATGTATATGCAGAAACACACATATACATGTACATTTATTGTCATCACAATATTATTTGAAAGTCTAGAAGCACTTTCATTAATGTTAGCAATAAAACAAGTATGTCCACTATCTTTACTAGTTAACAGTTTATTGGAAATATTAGCCAGTTCGCAAAAGAAAAAAAGGATTAAGAATGCTGGAATGGTTGAGGCAAAATTATTAAGGTTTATAGGAATGCAACTCTCTACCAAGAAATTCCAAAAAATTTAGTTAACTATTCAAACTAGTATGAGAAAAATAATATGTCTTCTAAAAAATTATGCCAAACCTACAGTTTTCTAATATATTCAAAATGTGCAGTAATACAATATAATGGAAAAAATTAACTTACAAGAGGAAATACTATTTAAGGGGAAATTTAAAAAACGTTTTTATCAAATAACTTACATATTTAACATAATTATAATAAAAATTCAAATATTATTTTAGGGAACATGATATGATTCTAAAATTCTACTGGCATACTATTGAGACAATAAAAATGCTAGAAGAACAAGAAAAATTGTGGAGAGATAAAAATGTCATTACAACATGTCAGAAAGTTAAAATAATAAAAATACGTGTGGTACTAGCTTAAAAGGGAAACAAAAAACAGAGACTGATAAAAACAGGAGAATTTTGCATTGTTGAAGGTGAGATTTTTTTTTTTTTTCTTTTTGAGATAGAGACACACTTTGTTGCCCCAGGTAGAGTGCCATGGCGCTTTAGCTCATAGCAACCTCCAACTCTTGGGCTCAAGCGATTCTCCTGTCTCAGCCTCCCCAATAGCTGGGCCTATGGATTTTTAGAGAAAGGTCTTGCTCTGGCTCAGGCTGGTCTCAATTGCTTAGGATTGCTTAGGCAATCCCTCCTCCTAGAGTGCTAGGATTACAGGCATGAGCCACCTCTTCCAGGGAAGGTGAAATTCCTTAAATATGGGTGAAGTGAGTAAGTGTAGTATTATTTTGTAAGCCCATAGTTATCTGAGGAAGAAACCACAAAAGTTAGACTCAAATGCATAAAATTAAAAAAAAAAGATAAACTTATCAAAGTTTTATGGCCAAAAAAACACCAGAAAACAATGAAAAGAAAAATTTTACTTTGGAAAAATGTTTGCATAAAAAATGTTTTTAAGGTCAGTCGCGGTGGCTCACGCCTGTAATTCCAGCACTGTGGGAGGATGAGGAGGGAGAATTGCTTGAGCTCAGGAGTTTGTGACTCACCTGAGCGACAGTGAGACCCTGACTCATGAAAAAAATGGAAAAACCCAGCCGGGTGCAGCAGCAAGCGCCTGTAATCCCAGCGGATTCCAGAGGCTGAGGCAGCGGAGTGCCTGCAGCCCGAGTCTGAGGTTGTAGTGAGCTACCACGCCCACTGCACTCTGCTCAGGGGCATAGGGTGGGACCCTATCTCAACAACAACAACAACAACAACAACCAAAAAAAAAGTTTTTAAAAAATATTCACATTTTCATCTGGGGCATTGGCTCCTGCCTGTAATCCTAACACTCTGAGAGGCCAAGGCCAGTGGGTTGCTTGAGCTCACAGGTTCAAGACCAGCCTGAGCCAGAGCAAGACCTCATCTCTAAAAATAGCTATTCATTGATTCATGTGCCTGTAGTCTCAGCTACTTATGAGGCTGAAGCAAGTGACTCACTTGAGCCCAAGAGTTTGAGGTTTCTGTGAGCTATGACACCACAGCACTCTACTAAGGGTGACAAAGTGTGACTCTATCTCAAAAAAAAAAAAAAAAGAAAAAGAAAAAAGTTCACATTTTTAAAGTAGAGAGAGTTCTTACAAATCAAGTAAAAAATGCATGCTCCAAAAAAAAAAAAAAAAAAAGAGTGAGACAACATGAATGATTTCAGCAATTCTCAATTGATATAAAAAATTCCAACACAAATTATCTTGGATAGAAAGGGGGATGTATTTGTTTAACTAGGAAACCTACATATAGCCAGATTCAAATGTTTAAACCATGGCATCTGAACTCTTTCTCTATCTAGCAGTTCTATTTTCCTATATGTTGGTTTTATTTCCTGACAAGCATTTTCCCCATGATAGCAAGGGAACTGCTGGCAGTTTGAGGAATACATTCCTTTTTATTTCCCTTCCCTTCTTTAGTTATCCAAAATGGAAAAGGGCTTTATATCAGCAAAATCTAAAATAAGCTCTAATTTGTTCTGATTGGGCGATGTGTCAATTGTGTACCAATCACAGAAGAAGAAATGGGTTCTCTGGCTGGGCACCTGTAGCTCACCAGCTAGGGCACCAGCCACATACACTGGAACTGGCAGGTTCAAATCCAGCCCAGGCCAACTACAACCAAATAGCCAGGTACTTGTAGTCCCAGCTACTTGGGAGTCTGAGGCAGGAGAATTGCTTAAGCCCAAGAGTTCGAGATTGCCATGAGCTATAAATCCATGGCACTCTACTGAGAGTGACCTAGTGAGATGCTGCCTCAAAAAAAAAAAAAAAAAAAAGAAAGAAAGAAATGGATTATCTGATTGCTCAAGTCTTGGTCACATGAATTCTTTTATGTGGCATCAGTTTACTCAAGCCAAGTGGGCTGAATATAGCAGGAAGACTGACTTCTCAAAAAATGAATTCTGTTCCCAGAAAAGTGAGGTTTCTGGGGGGCAGAGACAAGATGGCTGACTGAAGCCAGCTTCCTGCAGAGGCTCCCATCCAGAAGGAGAGTTAAAGGATGGAAATTTAGCAAGTAACCTGGTGGATTAGAGCAGTGCCAAGAGAGAAGGTTGAAAAATGTACATCAATCCCACTGAGGTGAGCTGCGACCCCAAGGATATAAACAAAAGGTAAAAAAATCATCACCAAGCAGACGGGAGCCCCCTCCTCCATGAGAATGGCTTGGAGTGCCCCTTAAACAAATGAGCAGAGTTCAAATGTCCTTCCATTATACTCCACAGGAGAAACACTCTAAAAACTGGACCTACTTCCCCTACTAGGGTGCCATGGCACTCTCCTGCCAGGCATAAAACTATGTAAAACAGTATATATTCTAGACATGCAATTCTGAGTTCCAAGCACTCCCCTCCATTCTCACTCTGAGGTCTGGAGGCTTGTCACACAGAAGTCCAGGTTCTTGGGTGACTTCTCAAGGAGTGCGGACAGGGCTTGGACTGTAGCTGGTCAGTGCTGATTCTGTAGCACAGGAGTGAGGAGAGGATGGTCAGCTGAGAGGGAACCATGCCAGAGTGGTGCTCCAAGGCGCAGAGCAGCAGCCGTTTTTGGCAACAATAGGGCTTGCCCCTGGATATTCTGGAGTCACACCCCATGTCTCTCTGGGCAACCAGAGGAGACTGGGCATCTTCTCAGGTGGCAACCACTGGCTAAACGCAGGCCCTGTGAGTAAAGGGTTTGCCTGAGGTGGTACCGGCCTGGGTGGAGCGCAGGGACTAGAAAAGAATACATAGTGCCAGCTGACTTCCAGGGCAGGGCTAACCCAGAGGACTGCTTAGCTGAGCCTAAGATGCACCTGGCCCCTAGGGAATCATCAGCCAAGACAAAGGAGGGTCGGAGGCTAGAACTGACAGCTAACTGTGCAGCAAATACAAACTACCAGGTAACAGCAAAGACAGGGCCTGAGCTGCAGGTTCTGTGAACTCAAAACAGCTTCTCTTCTGCAGGGGAATTTAGCAGGTACAGAAACAAATTCCGCAAAGTTGTTCTGTTTTGTCAGCAACATCGATCGGGGCGAGGCTGGAACTGAGTGAATACCCCCCCAACTTCCATCAAGCGCCCGAGGTTGTCACGCCTCACCTCCCCCTGCCAGATAGAGGCAGAGAGCAGTGGCCTGGCTGAGGAGACATAGATTTCCTTGTGATTCAGGCAGGTGCAACCCCCTGGAGTATATGATCATTACAGGCAACTGGGTAACAACCCTGTGGGGTTATCAGTGACTGGGGGTGTCAGAGGTGCAAGGTGGAGAAGGAGGCATCAACAGACTGAGCTATTTGCTGGGTGGGTCCTCCTGACCTCACAGAGCACCAGAGCAAGTCATATTTGAGTTGTCAGCAGACTCCTGCAATCTAGTTGCCTGAGATCTTTTAAACTCTTCCACCTGAGACAGGTGCTGACTGAGACAATTGATTTGGACCTTTCAACTGAGCCAATCACCCAAGGACTATCCAAGTGGTGCCCTAGGTGTGTGGTTGTAGGAAGGTATGGTTTTCCTTTTCCAATCTTGTCTGGGTGTGGGAGGCAGGGTGACTTAATTGCTCGTATTTCTCCACAGCTGAGACTTCAACCCAGAGTAACTGTTTCAGTAGGGTTGGAGAGAGATCAGCTGAAAACAAGACAGAGCCATTTAGCCTCACCACACCAAATAGGTGCCAAGTTTCTCAGGCTGAAGCGCTGTACAGGTCTTTGGCAAAGCTTCAGGGGAAAAGTCAAATGGTGCAAAATAATCATAGGGTTGAATCAGCAGAAAATCTCTGGTAACATGAATACCCAGAGTAGATCAACCCCCCCCACCCAGGAAAGATATGGCAGATGAAACTGAAGACCCCATTCATAAACAGATAGCCAAGATGTCAGAAATTGAATAAAGAATTTGTATCACAAACAAGATTAATAGAATGGAGGAAAATTTGGAATTAGAAATTTGAGGAGCAACTCAAAAGTTGGAATTACTAATTCGAGGAGAAATTCAAAAGTTGTCTCAAGAATTCATAGAATTTAAAGAAAAAACCACCTAGATTTTGACACATTGAAGCAAGAATTTGCAGCCCCCAAGATCTGAAAAATACAGTAGAATCCCTCAGTAACAGAGTGGAGCAAGCAGAAGAAAGGATTTCTGACATTGAAGACAAACCTTTTGAACAGTCCCAAACTCTCAAAGAGGAAGAGAAATGGAGAGAAAAAATGGATCATTCTCTCAGAAAGCTCTGGGATAATTTGAAGAAGGCAAATATCTGCCTCATTTGCATCTGTGAAAATGATAAAGTGGCTTCATAAGGCACAGTGACCCTTCTCCATGAAATTATGAAAGAGGATTTTTCCAGACATGCCAAGAGATTCTGAAATTCAGATAGCAAATAGTTTCAGAACGCCAGCACGACTCAACCCGAATAAGACATTCCCCAGGCACATCATAATTAACTTCACTAAAGTTAATATGAAGGAGAAAATTCTGAAAGCAGCCAGACGTAAGAAATCCATTATCTACAAAGGGAAGAATATGAAAATGACTGCAGATCTCTCTGCTGAAACTTTTTAAGCCAGAAGAGGGTGGTCATCGACATTTAATCTCCTAAAACAAAATAACTTTCAACCCTGGATCACGTATTCAGCTAAACTGAGTTCATTTATGATGGAGAAATTAAATACTTTAATGACATTTACATGTTGAAGAAATTTGCCATAGCCAAACCAGCTCTTCAGGATATTCTCAGACCTATCCTCCATAATGACCAGCCAAATCCTCTACCACGAAAGTAAACTCACTCAGAAACTTTTTATCAAACTCCAACTTCTACAGTGGTGAAAGGATTACAAATGTTCACTGGACTTTCGAAAAACTCGATACCCCAAATTTTACCAGACTTATCAATATTCTCCATTAAGGTGAATGGCTTAAACTGTCCTCTAAAGAGGCACAGGTTGGCTGATTGGATACAATAACTCAGGCCAGATATTTGTTGCATACAAGAATCACACCTTATCTTAAAAGATAAATATAGACTCAGGGTAAAAGGATGGTCGTCCATATTTCAGGCAAATGGTAATCAGAAAAAAGCAGGTGTTGCAATTCTATTTGCAGACAAAATAGACTTTAAATCAACAAAAGTAAGGAAGGATAAGAATGGTCACTTCATATTTGTTAAGGGTAATACTCAATATGATGAGATTTCAATTATTAATATTTATGCACCCAACCAGAATGTGCCTCAATTTATAAGAGAAACTCTAACAGACATGA
>CAUYPK010030362.1:0-32377 GCA_963574355.1 Loris lydekkerianus
AAACACCATCACACGCCACTGTTTTCAAACAACCAAATTTTTATATTTTCCGGGAATTTTTGTTGACTTGTACCCCATTTCCGCCCCCCCCCGTCCCCCCCCCCCCCCCCCCCCGCGAAGTTCAGGTTCTCTAGGAAATCATCGCAGTAAACCAGTTCAAGCTCACTTTTCTTACGGTATCTTGCACTCTGCTCTGGGATATCAGCCATTTCTATCAGCTGTCTAATTTATGACCACAATCATTCCTCTGGCTCTGACACTGCTACCTTCTTTTAGTCTGCCCTTTCTGGAAACTCCTAAATTAGTGTACTCTCAGTCAACTGTGTTCATATTTCCTAAATTGAAAATATTTTTGGCATAAATGGCAGTCAATATTAAATCAAAGATTTGGAATTAATGAGTAGATACATAAGGTAGAAATGTAAGCATAACATTCAATTACTTTTCTTAGATTATTTAGGAGTTAGAGATAGAAATTTCACTTCAAAAACCACTGAAAATTAATGCAAGACATTCTTCTGGGTGCTATGACTGAGTGATAGAAAGAAAATCATGATTTCCATTCTGATAGTCTGCAAACAACAATTATAACATTTTTTAAGAACCATATTTGCATCCACTCATTATAAAGACAGATAAATAGAATGTGTTGATATTTTGGAGTGATATCTGATAAACAGTAATCAATATCTGATAATTTATTAAACAAGATCTGTTTTAAATACTCTTTTGGTAGCAAAATGAGGTGTTACTGCAAGATCTTAATAAATGAATGTAAGGTCACTAGAAAATAAGTAAACTTAGATAAAATGTGATAATATGTAATATTTATGAACCAACTTTTTTGTGTTTACTTTCTTAAAAATATAACTTCTCCTATTTTTCAGGAAACCTCTGTCCTCTCTGAGACTATCTAAGCAAATCCAGACACACTTGATGAGTCAGTTCCTCTATGCAGGGAAGCTCTTGTATCCAGGGAAACCAATCTGGGTTGCCAGGACCTAAAGATATGACAAGAGAAGCCCTGCTGTCTTGGATACGAGGAAACAATCTGTTATCCATCTCTTTTTAGTCAGGGCTTCTTTATGCCTGTGTTGCCTCCTGACCAATCTGGAAACACACCTGTGCCCCTGGAATGTCTGTTATCTACTGCCTCACCATCCATCCCACAGTATGGCCATGAGAGGATGGTTTCAATCAAAAGCAAACTTATTAAGTTCTGTGTTGGTGTCCATGGCCCTGCAGGCAAGCAAGGAAACACCAGTTGCCTTTTTGGAATCACAGTAAGGAACGCCTATGATCTTCACTTAGCAGCTGCTTTCTTGGAGTCACTCGTCAGGCTCACTGGCCTGTGTATAGTAGAGTGTAAAAGCTCAAGTTCTGGAGGTGTAAGGACCATGGTTTGATGTTTGACTTTGCCATTTACCACCTGTCAGATCTTAGAGAATTAATTAACCACGTTGAGGCTCCTTTATCTCATCCAATAATGAAGATAAACATAGAGTCTAATTGCAGAGACATCGAGAGAATTAAATGATATATCTAAGGGGCTTTTTATGGTGAAGAAATGAAATAACAAGTGTTTGTAAGAATATCAACTAACATTTGTGGTGTGCTCGCCCTTTTCTTTTCTTCCACTTCTGAGTAGCAGAAAAAGAGTAGGAGTCAAATATATTGGAGAATATGATTTTGTACAGATGCCAAGTTCTACTTTCATGATTCCTTGAAACTCTTGGGCTTATTATTTACACCATTGACTGTGATGCAGATAAAGGCAGTGAGATAACCAGGTCCACAGAATTGTGAGTCTGCTCACGGGGCACAGGGATGAGGCAGTGGACTTGACTCTCTCACTCCAGCATTGGCAGAAAAGAAGGTGGAACTTGCTGTGTCTCCTGGTTAATTCCTATCTACACTTAGTTGCCTAACTCATGACTTAGGCAGTAGTCTGTGCATCTTCCTATGTGAAAAAAGAACATAAACAGAGAACACATGAACCTAGCATGAGTCTTGATTCCTATTAATCCTCGATAAAAAGAGCAAGAGCAAGAAGAAGGAAGGAGAGGAATGAAGTGTTGTGCTTTAAATGATAATTGACTTCTAATGAACTGAGCCCTCTACTACTCTAGTAAGTCATGACCCAGTAGATGTCAGACTCTGAACCCTCCACTTCTTTTTGAAGGCAAGGGTAAGAGAGTAAGTAAGATTGAAAGCTTGTTTCTCAGTGTTGGTCCCTTAAAGAAAAAGGTATTTTTCCCAGGTAGACCAATATTTCCTCCTGAGCAAAGGGACCTAAGTCTTTCCTTTTCCCTCAAGCATAGTTAGGTAGATAAGTAAATACATATACAGATAGATTCAAAGATAGGATATTATTTTATCATTATTTTAATAATTACAACTTTATAATTATTTACCATTGTAATTACTACTTTTTAAATTATTAACCAGTTAGCTGTGATTCTTGCTCATGTTGACTTTTCACTTAAGGACAACTGTGAAAAAGAACAACTTGATTATAGCAGAAAATACAAAAAATACAGGCCATAGTGGTCAGAGTTCCTTCCTTCCTCTCTTGTCTATGAAACATGGCATGATTGGCACCAATATAGACCTTGTAGACACAAATAGGCCCAAGCAACAACTCCTCACTCTCTCTGACCTTACCTTCAGGTAGTGACCAGTCTACCAAGATTGCTGTTACCCATCACCCCTCTTCTTGTTCATATTATCTCTATAAAGTAAACACAAATGTGAAAAAATTGGGGTTATTTTACCTAAAAATAAAAGAATAAACCTATCAGGAGTGGAAAGGTGACACAAATTTTATACACTATTGCTTTATACCATGTTCAGAAGCTTCCAATGAAAAATATGCTAATTTAAAATACAATCCAATGTTCTCTAGTCATTTATACTGTGAGGTTTACAATATTTTTTTGTTGTTGCTATAATGTGGAAAAGTGCATCTTAGAATTAATAAAATACAGTATCTCATATATAGCATGTAGCATATAGGAGTATAACGGGTTATGTATATCATTATTACTATATGAAGGCAAATTAATGATATTAGTTTTCATCCACTTAAGCGATTCAAACACTAACGGAGTATCCATTATTCACCAAGTACTGTGCTATAATTTGCAGTAGGAATAGCAACTTATTCACATAAATTATCATTGTAGAGGTCATTCTTCTCTTTAAAGAAATATTTCAACAAAATGACAGCCTAAAGAAAATCAAGAATGTGTTGTTAGTGACATTATAATCATTCATGCAGTGCAAGAGCTGTTGGAAACAAGAAAAAAAAAAAAATAGATAAAGCAGGGAAAGAGAAAAAGTACCAGGTTTTCAACAATAATGTTTCAGACATTTCCATATTTGATGTAACATTGCATTGACTGTAAAACAACAACTATTCCGCTACTATGCTGGCTACAGACATTTTCTGTGCCCTGTGTTGCTCATCTTTTATCAAAAGATGTGAAATATTTCTTTTATTAAAAGATAGTAGAATGTTCTATCAATCGCTGAGCTTTGGTCTCTTTTAGTAAAATAATAAATGATGCTTTAATTAATATAATAACACTGGACAAAATTTTGCTTAAATATTTTTATACAAAATTTTAGCTAAATAGAAGGAATACATACAGATCGATCATAAAATGAATAGGTGTAGTTAATAACAATGTACTTATTTTTGAAAATTCTAAGTATAGACTTTGGATTCTCACCACAAAAATTAATAAGTATGATAATGCGTATGTTGAGCCATTTTACCACGTGCCTCCTGTTTCAAAATAGTAGTGTGTACACAATAAAGACAAATAATTTTTTAATTGCCAAATAAAAAAATCAAATAATTTAATATGAATAAAACATACTGTGTTGAGCCTTCTAGCAAAGTATCAGTTCAAGCATACTATTATTAGTTGAATGGCAGAAGAAAAATTTCTTCCAATTTTAAAATACACAAAATGTTTAACAGGGTAGATCTTACTATTTAAGTAATGGTCATATTAAAATAAAAATCAAGCAAGTGATATATATGATGAAAGTTGCAATTTAATAAATGTTATAAAGCTTTTGCTCTTGAATTAATTTAGAATCATGATTTTAATTTTTTAATTTTTTATTTTATTTATTTATTCATTTTTCAGTTTTTGGCCAGGGCCACGTTTGAAACCACCATATCTGGTGTATGGGGCCAGTGCCCTACTCCTTTAAGCCATAGATACCACCTGATTTTAATATTTTTATATCTAAGGCAAGAGACAAGTGAGATCTTTAATTGTGGTGTTTTATGAATCATTTTTTGCAGTTTGTTTGTTTGTTGTGCTATTTTTAGCTCCATAATGAGAACATTGGTTTAAAGACCTAAATGGCTATTTCCAGTCTAAAAACTTGAGGAATTTATGGATTGTCTGATGTTTTTCTATGAGGAACAGTATATTGCTAGCCAACAAAATAATTCTGATTTTTATGTGATATGTATGAATTTGGAGCATTATTTATTGTCAAAATGTAGGCTTCTATACATTTTTCCCATAAAAATGTATAAAATTAGGGTCTTCATAGGGATTTTCCAAAAGAAGATATACAAGTGGCCAACAGATATACTAAAAATGTTCAACACTGGCAATCATAAGGGAAATCAAAACAACAATGATATATCACTTCACTCCAGTTAGAATAACTATTATCAAGAAGATAAACTGTAAAATATCTTAATCAGTGAAACTGAGTGTTCTTAACAAAAATGTTAAATGCCTAAAGTGATATGCACACTCTAATTATCCTTATTTGATTAATTCACATTGTATGCCAGTATCCAAACATCACACATACCTTATAAAGATATTTAACTATTGTGTACCCATATTAAGAATAATATTTTGCTTTAAATGATAGCAAGTGTTGGTGAGGATATGAGGAAAAGACGACCCTTAAAAATGATCGGGGTGAATATAAACTAGTATAGCCACCATGGAGAAAAGTGTGGAAGCTCCTGAAAAAATTAAAAATAGAATGGTTACCATATGATCCAGCAATTCCATTATTCAGTATACATCCAAGGGAAACTTAATTAGTATGTCGAAAATATCTCTGCACACCCATGTTTATTGCAACACTACTAACAAGAATAAACATATGGAATAAAAAACTAAGTGTCTATCAAAGGATAAGTAGATAACAAAATGTGGTACATGTACATAGTAGAATACTATTCAGTCACTAAGAAAGCAGTCCTGTCATGTGTGGAGCTTAGATGAACCCAGAGGACATTATGTTAAATAAAATGAGGTGGGAATGCACACACATACCCAGAAATACAATAGGATCTCACCTCCACATGCAATAGAGAAAAAAATTTTTTTTCAATGGAGAGTAGAATAGAGGTTACCAAAGAATAAGGAGAGAGAATAGAAAGAAGGATGGAAAGAGACTGGTCAATGTGGGCAAGTTTTTAGGGGGAATGAGTCTTGTTCTTCTATGGCTGAGTAGTGTAACTAGAGGTAGCAATCATGTATTGCCTATTTAAAATAGCTAAAAGAATACTTTCAATGATGTCATCACAAAGTTTAAGGTGATGAATATGTTAATAATCTTGATTGAATTATTGCATAATTAATACATGTATACAAAATTGTATTTACCCTACACATATGCACAAGTTTATTATATAACAATTATAAATTAAAAATAATAAAATAAAATTTTGTCCAGTATCATGTTTCCTGGAAACATATTACAAGTGCATACATATTCAGATATGAGGATAAAAATCAGTATAACATATTTTGATTAATCAAGTTAAGCATACACACATGTGTGTATATATAACAAGTGGTTATAAACTTTGCCATTTAAATCGAAAACTAAATATTGCTTCTGGAGTGTTCAGGGATAGATCACCTCTTAATTGTTCTGTGGTCCATGAATTCTATTATACCTTCCATTTAGATGATATTCATGACTCTTAAAGTAAACTAAAATAAAAAATGGAAGAATAAGCAGTTATAAGCCATAGTATAATAAGCACATAGTCCAATATTAACATTAATTATGATTAACATTAATAAATATTTTATACAGAAAGTTTACATTAGTATTTATAAAGGTACTAATGTATATAAAATATACATTAATAGTATATAATAATGTATATATATAATGTATATAAAAGTACATACATCATGTGCCCATTTTGCTCATTTTACAAATGTAGCAACTAAAGTCACACAAGAATACAATATCACAGCCTATTTATTAAATCTAAATATTCTAATCTTAAAATTGCGCTATTTACTACTACAATGTGTTGCCTCAATATGTTTAGAAATCACAGGTAATGATAGCATTCATCTCTTTGTATTAATATTATATATCCGTGACAACTATGTATACAACTGTAGTGTATACACTACAACTGTAGAAGACGCCAAGAACCACACAACCTCTGAGCAAGATGATTTGCATCTGGGGGACAGACCGTTGGGTGATTTGTCCATAGGTGCCCCTTGCGGAGAAAGAGCCCCAGTCCGTGGTGATCCTTAGGCATGCAGTCATTATGTAATACTCCCCTCACCTGTCTTGTGCTGTCTCAAGAAAAGGTTACTGGCAAATAAGGTTAGCCTGCCTCCTGCAAGCTTGTACTTTTAATTCCTGTCATGCCTGGTTCCTTCCTGTGGAGATGGAGACCAGGCCCTAGACACCACAGGGGCTGCGACATACAACATTTGAATAGCATACAAACATAATTATGTGCATTTTATAGTGTTTAGATTTCACTCAATTTAATTAGAGGCAACAGTGGGAAAAGGCTTTAGGTATACTAATTTTAAATTATACTAAAATAAAGCTATGTTACTTGTTTGTCTCACCTAAATATAATATTTTAATTCTCTGTTTTCAGAAAAATATTCTACTAATCAATGCTCTTTGAGATTGCTATCAGATTATTAGATGACCTATTTTGCTTTTACACCAATAAAGATATTGGTCTTTAAAAATATTTTATGAGGAAGACCCCATTGGCAATTGCAGCAACACCAAAAATAAATAACTGGGATTTGAACAAGATAAAAAGCTTCCGCACAGCTAAGGGCACTGCAAAGTAAACAGACAACCTTTGGAATGGGAGAAGATTTTTTCATATTATGATTCCAACAAAGGCTTGATAACAAGAATATACAGAGAGCTCAAATAAATCATTAAGAAAAGAATAAACATAAACAATCCCATTTCTTTGTGGGACAGAGACTTTTTATTTTTTTTTGTAGTTTTTGGTTAGGGCTGGGTTTGAACCTGCCACCTCTGGTATATGGTGCACTACTCCTTTGAACCACAGGCACCGCCCAGGAACAGAGACTTGGAATAGAAACTTCTCTAAAACTGACAGACTAATGGCCAAAAAACACATGTAAAACAGCTCATTGTCTTTAATCATCAGAGAAATGTAAATCAAAACCACTCTGAGATATCACCTAACTCCAGTAAGATTAGCCCACATCACAAAGTCCCCAAACTGCAGATGCTGGCATGGATGTGGAGAGATGGGAACACTTCTACACTGCTGGTGGGATTGCAAACTAATATAACCCCCTGGAAAGAAATATGGAGAATCTTCAAAAAACTAAAAGTTGACATTTCATTCGACCCCGTAATTACGTATATTACTAAGTATCCACTCAGAAGAACAAAAATCATCTTAACACAAAGACATTTACACCAGAATTTTTATTGCAGCCCAAATTACAATTGCCAAGTCATGGAAGCAACCCAAACACCCATCAACCCATGAATGGAGTAACAAATTGTGGTATTTGTATACCATGGAATACTATTCAGCCATAAAATGACGGGGATTTTACATCTTCTATGTTTACCTAAATGGAATTGGGACACATTCTTTTCAGTCAAGTATCTCAAGAATGGAAAAAATGAATATCCAATGTACACAATAGAAATATGAAACCAACATATAAACACACACTCAAACGAATGATGAATATAGTTCAGCAACAGGGAAGGTTGAGGAGGAACAGGAGAGGTGAACGAGAGAGGGTGATTGGTGACGGGGAAGACACTTGGGGGATCTCACTTAATGTGCACAATGCAAGGGTGTATTTCAAAATAACTAAGAGTGAATTTTAAATGTCTTGCCACAAAAATAAGTAAGTAAGGTGATGGATATGTTAAACAGTTTGATTTAAGCATCCACATTGTATATCAAATCATCATTGTACCCCTTAAATGTGTACAGTTGTGATTTTTATTAAAAATTAATAAAAACAAAAAACTAAAAGACACCTTAAATAGTGAAAGTAAATTAAAAATGCTTTTTATTACATCACTACAATATGATGAATTTGTTTTTTTATAGTTTTTTTCTAACTTTTATTTTTTATAATTTTTTTATATCACTAAAAAACTATTTTTAATATATCTTGCCCTTTATATGCATTCATTTCACTAGACTTAGGTGGAAATTTTTGACAATTGTCACATCCTAGGATTTCTAGAAATCCTTTTCTTTTAGAAGGATTCCCTGGCTTTCTATTTTGCATTGTGTTTTAGTAGTATACCATGCTACTGGGTCAGAAGTAAAAACTTACTCCAAAATACTAATATTACTGTCTACAACTAGCCATGTATATAAAATTTGCATACAGACACATCTCCTCGGAGATATTGTGGGTTTGGTTCCAGATCACCATGATAATAGGCATCACAATAAAGTGAATCACAGAATATCTTTGGTTTCTCGGTGCATGTAAAAGTTATGTTTATATCATACTATTGTCTATGAAGTGCACAAAGCAGTACATCTTTTACTAAAAATAGGTAACAAAAATGTAAACCTTGAGCAAATTAGAATTTTTTGCTGCTACAGGATCTTGCTTTGATGTTGCTGGCTTCTGCCAGATTAGGGTAGTGGTTGCTGAACGAGGATGGAGAGGCTGTAGCAATTTCTGAAAATAAGACAACAATGAAGTTTGCCCCATGACTGATCCTTTCTTTAATAAAAGATTTCCCTGTAGCATGTGATGCTGTTTGATAGAGTTAATCCTCTTAAATTTTGCAACTGCTTTACCAAATCACCTTATATAATAGTCTAAAACCATTGTTGTCTTTTCAACAAGTTCACATAATCTTCACTAGGAGTAGATTCCACCTCAAGAAACTACTCATCCATTAAAATTTGATCATGAGTTTTCAGCAATGCAGACACATTGCCAAGCTCACTTCTAATTCTAATTCACTTGTTATTTTTACCACATGTGAGGTTATATCTTTCTTTTCTTTTCTTTGTTCTTTTTTTTTTTTCTTTTTGAAACAGAGTTTCACTATGCTGCCTTTAGTAGACTGCTGTGGCATCACAGATCACAGAAACCTCAAACTTTTGGGCTTAAGCAATTCTTTTGCCTCAGCCTCCCAAGTAGCTGGAACTATAGGCATTCACTACAACGTCCAGCTATTTTTTATGGCAGTTATCATTGTTGTTTAGCTGGCGCGGGATGGGTTCAAACCTGTCAGCCTTGGTGTATGTGGCTGGTACCGGTAACCACTGTGCTATGGGGGTTGAGCCAAGGTTATTTCTTTTACTAATGTCTTGAACCTCTCAAAGTCATCCATGAAAGTTACAATCAACTTCTTCCAAACCCCTGTTAAAATTAATATTTTGACCTTCTTCCATGAATTACAAAAGTTCTTAATGGCATCTAGAATAGTGAATCTTTTCTAGAAATTTTCCAATGCATTTGCATGGTCTATCAGGAAAACTATCCATCACAATGATAGCACTACAATGATGAGACTTGAAAGTTGAAATTATTCCTTGATACATAGGCTATAGAAAATATATTTTATTAATAGGAATAAAAACCACATAATCTTGAACATCTTCATCAGTGCTTTGGAGGGATAAGATGCATTGTTAAAAAGCAGTAATATTTTGAAAAGGATATTTTCTTTTTTTTTTTTTTTAATCTCTGAGCCATAGGCTTAACAATGGGCTTAAAATATTCAGTCATCTATGTTGTAGACAGACGTGCTGCCATTCAGGCTTTAGTGAGTCAGCTAGTTCTTTGAAGTTTTAAAGACAAGCAATTACTTTTCTGTTTTTTTATAAAAGTCCCAGATGACATTTTTTCCAATATAAGGTGATTTTATCTAGTTTAAAAAATCTGTTATTTCATGTAGTCACCTTCATCATTTTATCTTCGATATATCTTCTAGGTAACTTGCTGCAGCTTCTTCATCAGCACTTGTTGCTTCTTCACCTTGCACTTGTATGTCATAGAGGACAGTTTCTTTTCTTAAACCTCACAAAAGTAACTCTTTTAATTTCCTTCAAAAACTTTTTTTAAAATTTTAATTAATAATTTTCTTTTCATCAATAGCACAAGATATTTACCTTTTGGCTTATCTTGGGTTTTGACATACTTTTCTCACTAAATTATATCTAGTTTTATGTATAAAGTCAGAGAAGTGCAACTCTCACTTTTACTTGAACACTCAGAGACTATTGTGGATTTATTAATTGGCTTAATTTCAATATTTTTGTGTCTCAGAAAATAAGCAGCCTCACAGAAAGGGAGAGAGACGGGGCAAGGCTTATCAGTGGAGTAGTCAAAACACACTTGACATTTATTGATTAAGTTTGCTATCTGTTATGAGTATGGTTCATGGTGTTTCAAAATACTTACAATAGAAGAATTAAATTAAAAGTTAAATTATATCAGGTAATGATAACAGATATAATACAAATAATAATATTAAAGTTGGAAGATTTTAGAATTGGCAAATTGGGACACAAAGACAGAAAGTGAAGTCATGCTGTTGAAAATTGCACTGATAGAATTGCTGGGTGAAGAGTTTTCACCTAACCTTCAATTTATATGAAATGCAATATCTTCAAGGTGTAAGTAGGTGAAGCACAATAAAACAAGGTATGTTTATATTCAATACCTGTTTCTTTGCTCTATCAAGACCCCAATATATAATTACGTTTGTGAGAAAAAATCATATTTGATTATATCACATTCTAATTGTTTTGTGGTAACACACATGCATATAAATGCACATACATAAAGAAATACAGAATATACGAAAGCACAAATGAGAAATACAGAGAACTATTCTCATAAATTCAAATAAGGAAATTTCTTCCATGAATGAAAACATTCTGCTACTATGAGATAATCTAATTGGAAAAGAAGGAAGATTAATTCCTTGTTGATACAAACAGATAACTTCAAGTTCATGAGATAGAGCTATACTAATTGAAAAGCATTCATGTTTGTAAATTAGGAACATTGAGATTTTATAAAGAATATAAAGAGAATATAAAGCTTAATATTCAGTTATCTGAGGTCAATTCATGTAGAAATGTAGATAAGCAAAAACATATAGAACTAAAACAAGACAAGGAATTAGGACTAGATCTACCAAATATTCAGCATATTATACCACAAAAATAATGTAAAAAGTGAGGCATCAGCATAATAAATGTCAAAAATAAAACAGACTAGAAAACACAATATTATTTTACATGATATAGAAAGATTACATTAAATAAAGTATTATAGAATATTTTAGAGATAGTGAGGAAATGAATACTTATCTATATCTAGGTAGATAGAAAGATAGTCATTATGATATAAATACCCCAAATGAAAAAATCAACTGTGTTATACTGGTCAATTATATTAAGCATGCAAAAAAATTAAAATTTTACCTATTAAAATATTTTTCAATAGCTAATTAAAAAATTGGAGGCAAAGAGAATGTTAACAGCAAGAAGGCAGAATAGGAAGCCTCAGTCAGACATTTCTTCTTCTTTAGCTCCAGAAAGTGATTAAAAGGGCATGAAAACAGCTCTATCAAAGCTAAAGCTAGAAGAAAATTGTGTAGTACCTTCTTGCTATAGACTCTCCCTCTACCACCGTTAGCCACACCATTGGCTTCTCCCTTGTCTGTCTTGAAGTGCTGATGAGGCCCAACAAACTTTAAATATCTGGAAATCATAGAGAACAAAAATATAGCTGGGTGCCATGCTGTTGCTCCAGAGGAACTTAACTTAAAAACATAGAGGCAGACACAGATCAGTGACCTTTCACTCAGAGGCAAAGAAAAGAGTGGAACATATATGTTGCATTCTAGAGTATTGGTTCCTGGCTATGGCACTGGTTTCTGCCCTGCTTATCTCAAGATACTGATGGACCCAAAAATTATTCTAGATTTCTGGAGGCTACTGGGGTGGGGGCGAAGAGCTGAGTGACGTGCTACTTCTTCACAAGAACTGTGCTGTAGCAAACAAGAACCACTTAAAAAAGAAGCTGGCAAATCTCTTTAATTTGAAATCTACATGCACAAGTTCAGAGAAGACATATCCACAGAAACTGTTCAACTTTTTCAGAATTTCTAGAAGGAGTATTGGTGAATGTATTTCTCTGTTTGAAGCCAGTCCACAAACAGTGGCTTATTTTCAAACATGGGACTATTGACACAAGGTTACACGGAGAACAAAATCAGAAATGTGGTCCAATTAAAGGAACAAAATAAATCTCAAGAGGCTTCTGGAGCAATATGGTGGCTGAGTAACAACTTTTATGCAACCAGGGGTGGTGAGATTGGGGAGAGAAGACTCCATGCATCTCTGGCTGGTGGGATCTGCCCAGAAACTTTCCTTTGGTGATACAGGGAGCCAGTGAGAGACTTCTGGACCCCATGAGGAGGACAAAAGCTGCGAAGAATTGGCAAGTGGTAGGTGTATTTGTTTGGTTGAAGGCTGCCTGCAGCTGAAATCATAGCAACAGTGAGACTGCAAGCAAGAAAAGCCTTACTTATGGGCTGTTTTTGTTATTTTTGACTTGGACACTCAATTGAACTGCCTTTGGAGGTCTTGGGAAGTGTGTAGAGGACTTTGGGCATTGTCTGGGGCCACCACCACTGAGCCGGAAAGGAGCTAATATTGTTCAGCTGTGGCTGTCTGCACAGCCACTGTGGGGGAGCTGCTCCAGCAGGTCGCAGCATGGGGATCAGACCAGAGAACTTGGGTGAGTAATCTAGTGTCTGAGCTACCCGAGATGGGGTCTGAGATGCTGGTGAAGAGCAGAGATCTAAGTGTTTGGCAGATTACAGCTTTGGCCCTCAGGGGCATAGAGTGAGACTGGTTTTGGTGCACTGGATAAGTGGGCAGCCATGTCAGGAGAGATCCCAGCAATAAGTGCTTTCTTTGGAAAGCTTCTGGTTAGCCAAGGTTCACAGTTTAGAGCATATTTTAAGTGGGCTGAGGAGAAATTTGGGTTCCCAAGCCTGAGGGGTCTGAGAAATCAGCAAAGGCCTTCAGTCTCCATCTTGTACAGCTGTATCAGCACTGTGATTAACATCTCATACCTCAGGAGATCACCTGTTGCCCGGACAATATTTAGCAAGATATATATACTGTTTTGGTTTTTTGGTTTGGTTTTTTTTTTTTTTTTTTTTTTTCCTTAATTTCAACATTTCTCTTGTAGATTTTTTTTCCTTTATTTCTTTTTTTTCCTTTTCTTTCTTCACTTTTCTAGTTTAACTACAATCTTCAATTTTTGCCTCCTTTAACAATTAGAACTTCATTTTTGCCAGCATTTCTGCCCCTATTATTTTTTTTTCCCCCAAATTTTATACCACAAGGTTTTTTGTCCATGCATTTTGGTTTGATTTATAGTATTTTTATTTTTTCCTCTCTACCTGGTGGAGGTGGGATACCATATTTGATCAAGCTGGCAAACAGGTGCTGACCTCAAGGGAACCACCAAACCCAGCACCCGTAGAGGTTGGGGGGTTTTAAGATTGGGTCATAGCACCCTACTATACACCTATATTATTCCCATCTCCTTCTTTTGGTGCCTCTCTTTTTTTGGTCAATATTTCCTTTTACTCACCTCCTCTCCTTTCTCTTTTTTTCTTTCTTTTTAAAATATTATTTCCCTTCTTGCTCTTCAATCTTCTTATCCTTCTGGTCCGGTACCAAAATGACTCATTAAAACCTTAGACCAGAGGCACAGTAACTTAAAGAGCAAGAGGAAGTGAAAGGAAAATTGGGGCTAGGAAACAGACACAAGAAAACACTCATGAAGAAAAATCAGCAAAAAAGCCCTGGCAAAATGAAATACCACTCCAGAGCAACGCTTCAAGGGACTGTGAGGTAGCTAGTGCGGAGGATTCCACCTACAATGAAATGTTAGAAATGACAGGAGGGGAATTTAAAACACAGATGATGAAAACAATAAAGGACATTGCTGAGAAAGTGGGAAACAACCAAAAAACAATGACGGAAATTGCTGAGAAATTGGAAAATAACAACAACAAAAAAAAAGAATCAAAAACAGAATCAAATAAGAGATGAACGATATGAAGAATATTGAAAGGATATAAGCAGAGCTGAAGGAACTGAAGCAATTAGGGAACTTATAGATGCAATAGAGTATCAACAACAGATTAGATCATGCAGAAGAAAGAATCTCAGAGGTAGAGGATAAAGCTCTTGAGATAACTCAGATAGTTAAAGAGGCAGAAAAGAAGAGAGAAAAGGCATAACATTCACTGACAGAATTATGGGAACTTATGAAGTGCTCAAACATATGAGTTATAGGTATCCCAGAAGGGGAAAAAGAATGCCCCAGAGGAATAGAAGCCATTCTAAAGAATATTATAAATGCAAATTTTCAAAATGTCACTAAAGATTCTGACACACTCCTTTCAGAGGGATATCTGACCCCTGGCCACCTCACCTCAAATAGAGTTTCTCCAAGACACATTGTGATGAACCTATCTAAAGTCAAGACAAAAGAAAAGATTTTGCAAGCTGTCAGGAGTAAGCACCAGCTGATCTACAGGGCAAATCCATCAGAGTGACCAAAAACCACTCTAATGAAACTTTTCAAGAAAGAAAACAATGGAAATCTACCTTAAGTCTACTTAAACAGAACAATTTCCAGCCCTGAATTCTATATCCTGCTAAGTTAAGCTTTAAAATTGAAAGAGAAATCAAATATTTTACTGATATGCAAACATTGATGAAATTTGACACAAGTCCAGCTGTATAGGAAATGCTTCAACCTGTTCTGATCTGACCATCACAATGAACCTTAAGAAAGTAAATACCCAGAAATTAAAGGACAGAACCTAGCTTCCACTGTGATGCAAAAGACAAAACCAAGCAATGGACTGTCACAAAATAAGATGAATAGTATGCTACCACACCTATCAATTATCTCAATAAATGTCAATGGCTTGAATTCCCCACTGAAGAGACATAGATTGGCTGATTGGATTAAAATACACAAGCCATCTATTTTCTGTCTCCAGGAAACACACCTCATGTCAAAAGACAAATTAAAACTCAGAGTTAAGGATTGGAAGTCAATTTTTCAGGCAAACAGAATTCAGAAGAAAAGAGGGGTTGCAATCTTATTTTAAGATACATGTGGATTTAAAGCAACTAAAGTCAAAAAAGACAATGATGGTCACTTCATATTGATCAAGGGAAAAATACAACAAGAAAACATTTCAATTCTAAATATTATGCACTCAATTTAAATGCTCCCAGATTCTTGAAACAGACCTTACTTAGACTAAGCAACATGATATCTTATAACACTATGATAACAGGGGACTTTAACACTCCTGTCTCCGAGTTGGACAGATCTTCTAAACAGAAATTAAACAAAGATATAAGAGATTTAAATCAACTCAAAAATAAATTAGAAACTAAATGTGAGATACGAAGCTGTCAAACCACTAGAAGAAAAGCAGTAGATTTTCATGACATTAGTTTTGGCAGTGATGTCTTGGATATGACACAAAGCCATAAGCAACAAAAGAAAAATAGACAAGTAAGACAATATCAAACTAAAAAGTCCTGGACAGCAAAGCCAGCAATCAACAAAGTGAAAACGCAACTCACAGAATAGGAGAATATATTCACAATTCATATGTCTATGAGGAGTTAGTGTTCAAAATATATTTAAAAACTCTTACAACTTGATAATAAAAAATTAAGCTGAGTAAAAAATAAGCAAAAAATGTAATACAATTTTTTTTTTTTTTCAAATAAAAGTTACAGATGACCAGTAGGTATATAAATAGATGTTCAACATCATTGACCTTCAGAGAAATGTAAATAAAAATCACAACTTCGGACCTGGTAGAATGGTCATTGCAACCAAACCAAACTAAGCAAAACCAAACCAAACAAAACAGAAAATAACAAGTATTTACAAGAATGTCAAGAAAATGGAAACCTGTGCTTTAAAGGGGAGAATGTAAAGTGATAGAATGACCATTAAAAACCAAATGGAAATTCACGGTGAAATTAAAAGTGGAAATATAATATGATCCAGAAATACCATTTCAGGGTATTTAACTAAAAGAATTAAAATCAAAGTTTTGAGAATACATCTGCATTCTTTTTCTTTAATATTTATTCACAATAGCTAAGAGGTAGAAACCACCTAAGTGTTCCTGAATGGACAAATAAATAATGAAAATGTGTTTCATACATGTAATTTAATAGTGTTCAGCCACGAATCATAAGGAAATATTGTGATATACTACCACATGAAAGAATCTCGTGAACATTTTGCTATGTGAAATAGGCCTATTGCAGAAGGACAAATATGGCATGACTCCATTTACATGAGTTATCTAAAGTACTCAAAATCATCAAAACTGACAGTGAAACTGTGATTGCCAGGAGCTAGCAGGAAATAATTAGTGTACAATATATATAAAGGGTTAGTCATGCAAGATGAAAGACTTCTAATGATTTTCTGTGCTTATAGTTAAATGCTGAACTGTACACTTAAAAATTGTTATACATCTCATGTTCTATGCTTTTGTTACTATGTGAAAATATTGAAGGGCCATGGTGTCTAAACTTTGAAGCTGAGAAAAACTTCAGAAAACAATAATAGCATATTTGATTACACTTAAGAGTCAAAATTAATTCAATTAAAATAAGACAGTTAAAACAAGAAAACTAATGAAAATTAGAACATACATAGATGAAATTACTAGTAATTTTAATATGTAAAGAATTTGAATAACTCAGTATAATGCAACACTGTACCTTCTGTTATAGAACAAGCAAATATGTAACAAAATTAGAAAAAGGGACACAACAACTGAGTAAAATATGGCATAAAATTCTACTTCCACAATAATAAAAGAAATTAAAAATTACTGGATAAGAACTTACATATTAACAAACAATCTAGGAACAATTTTAAAATTAAACATCAAATCTCCCTATTTAACATGAATTTATCCCGATTGGTGATGTTAAGTGGTTCAAACCAATGGAAAAATTGAATTTTATAGACACACACACACACACACACACACATACACACACAGAGTGTCCTCCCATGAAGTGGAGTGGTGAGTTGTGGGAATTGATAGTAATTGGGAAAGACTCTCCAATAAATGGAGTAACCAAATGAGTAATGCTACACTGAATATGATTAAATTGGTTATATTAATTATGAATACTTCCATTAAAAATAATGTAAAACATACGCACTGGTTTAAGAAAGACATTAGGTTAAACACAAATTATTGAAAGGATAGTACAGATTACTGGCTATAAATGTCTGACCCATTTTCTTTTGGTAAATTGGCCTTATGAGTCTTTGATCCAAGATCAGAGTTCGGTCCCAGCTTGATTTATGAATGCCAGAGGCATAAAAGAAAATTTATGGGACATGCACAGTTTTAGAAACTAAAGAGTAAATGCCAGCAATTAACATGACAAAAAAAAAAAAAAAAAAGAAAGCCCATTACAAAGATGTTGGAATTTTATATGTTAGGAAGGTAAGAGGCAAAAAAATGAAGATGTTCTAAATGAAAAAGAAATTCATACATCATTTTATAATATGCTAATACATTCACCTTTAAAAAAGATCTAACACTTGAGTATCTATTTGCAGAAAGTAGCATGTAATGACATAACAAATTAATTGCCATGGTGTCCATGATTTCATCCAATAACAAGATCCAGGACATCTCTAAAGAAAGTAGAGTACAGCACTTTAGTACAAATTACAATGGAAGACCAAAGAATTTTGATATTTGTGGGGAACTCAAATTATAATTTTTATATTGAAAAACTGAATTATAGTAAGAAGCTGTTAAGTCAAACCTAGTTTTTTAAAAAGTTAGAAAGTTAATTTTGGAGAGATATTTAGGGAGGTAGAAAATCTTGACGGAAATTACTTGACAAATGCTGTACTTAAAGAGCACTGTGAGTAATGAAAAGAAAAGATTAGGAATAACTTGCAAGTAGTGGATATGTGGAGGAAAATTGTATCAGAAGAATCTAATAGGATAGAAACTCTTCTCTTGGGCTAACATGTAAACATTTCTAAACATTATAATGAGGAAAACTAAAAGTATTCATCAGAAGCCTACTATTTATTAATTAAATTAATTTTATTTCTATATAATAAAATAGATTTAATTCACAATTTACCCAGAGAGTTTCATATTTCCCACAAAATCATTTTTTTGTCATTATTTAGTGATCATTGGTTACTAAAAAAGCATTCTGGGCTAGATAAACATCATTTAATTTATGTAGTAGATACTCCAGTTAGTATATAATTTGACAGACACAGTAAGTAATATTTTCACAAAATCAATCTTGGTAAGGCATCTTTCTGATATTAGTAAGACTGTAGATAAACAAAAAAAAATTAGTTATCTTGGGATTTTAGACATTAGGTACTTTAAAAATTACCATTATTCTTTTCAGAATTTTCCAAATATTGATAAATAAACTTATAACACTTTTAAATATTAAAAAATCAAAATAAACTACAAAATAATTATTTATATGTTAAAATGAATTGCATTTAGGAGCTAGAGATATTTCCATTGTGTTTGGATTGAGAATCATTTTCTGTTACATATATATCTCCAAAATAGTTGTGACAGTTGTAAAACATGGCTACAAATTTCTTGACATAACTGTCAATAAGAAATGAGGTTTATGTTCCCTTTTATTGAATTTTAGTGACTTGTTTTTAGCAGGATAATTTATACTCTGTGACTTCTGAGCACACTCATGAGAGGTTCACTATAACACTTGCAGAAATTATGCAAAAGTCTGACTATATTGAGATGAAAGGACAAATTTTGGCACTCAAATTGATAGCCTCAAATGAGCACTCAACAGACATTATCAACGGTTAACCAGACGAGTTGGGCATTTTGAAAATAACAGACTACATCAACATTTATTGTGTAATTGCCTATTTAGCTATTCATGAAACCTGGAGCAAAACAAAATTATTGTTTTAAGATAATAAATTTTAGGGTAATTTGTTAATAGTGATAATAGAGAAACACAATTTTTGCACAGGTAGTAACATTTTCAGTAAAAACATGCCATCAGTATTGAAGGAGCTATACTAAAAGGTAATGGTGAATAATTCAATATTCAAAAAATACATATAATAAAATATAAGTTGAATCTTATTCATTCATTTAAATTCATTCGATTAAAGCTCTACTTAGCTTTAATTGGCAGTTCTAGCAATCTTAATTTGTATTTATAAAATAATCACTATTTCACTTAATGATTTTAAAAACAGACCAGCTTTTAAGTTCCAGAATTACCATTTTATTATTTTTATTATTCAGAAATAGTTGTTTACCCATTTCTAGATACCTAATTTTTTTTTTTTTTTTTTTTTTTAAGTTTTTGGCTGGGGCTGGGTTTGAACCCATCACCTCCAGTATATAGGAACAGCACCCTACTCCTTTGAGGAACAGGCATTGCCCCAGATACCTAATTTTTAAAATGTGTTTATTTTGGGGGATTCATTGAGGGTATAAGAAAACAGGTTATACTGATTGCATTTGCTAGGTAAAGTCCCTCTTACAATTGTGTCTTGCCCCCAAAAGGTGTAGTACACACCAAAGCTTCCTCCTTCCCTCTCTCTGCTCTTCCTTTCCCCACCCTCCCTCCTTCTTTCTCTCTCTGCTCTCCCCTTTTCCCACCCCCAACTGTGTCCTTAATTGTCATTAATTATCCTCATATCAAAATTGAATATATAGGATTCATGCTTCTCCATTCTTGTGATGCTTTACTAAGAATAATGTCTTCCACTTCCATCCAGGTTAATATGAAGGCTGTAAAGTCTCCATTTTTTTTAATGGCTGAATAGTATTCTACTGTGTACATATACTACAGCTTGTGAATCCATTCCTGGGTTGGTGGGCATTTAGGCTGTTTCCACATTTTGGCGATTGTAAATTGAGCTGCAATAAACAGTCTAGTTCAAGTGCCCTTATGATAAAAGTATTTTTTTCCTTCTGGGTAGATGTCTAGATACCTAATTTTTATAGGAAAATCACTGATAGTTGTTAGAATTTTTAAATATGTGTATATGATGCACTATGTAAGGTGATTACAAAGAATATATTCTATAAGTGATAGCTACTCTTATAATAATAGTAAAATAATACAGGACTTAGAAAGATAAGAAGCACTTTATTACTGATTTAACTCACTATGTTTTAATAAATGTTTTTAAATAATACAGTAAGTGGCAGTCCTTTGGATTAAATTGGTCATTGATTAATGGTTTTGAATAAAGCTGATATTTTATTTTATTAGTTAATTTATAATACTTGCAGTTATTTTCATGGTCACAAGACTTTTGTTAAATTATGTCTATTTCTGGGTGTTCTCTTTTTCACATGGACAGCATTCACTTTGAACATCCCATTGGTGATTGTCCAATGATATGAGAGCTGCATTTAATGAAATAGAAGCAAACAAAAATTAGAATGCCTACTTCCATGATAATATTTTTGAAAAGTTATAGTATTTGCTATTTAACAGGCCTTACTCTGTTTCAATTTAACTGTTTTTATAAATAAATTTGTTTTTGTTTTTTTGGGGGTCAACATTGGTGATTTTCTTCATAATGTATGTAACTCATACATTTGAAGACAGAAATTAACCCAGAAGTGTGGGCTACTGAGGGACAGGTGGAAAGAGCAAAATATGCTCAAGCAGTCCATATTAATTTAAAAAAATTCCACCACTTATCCCAATCAAAGCCAATATATTTTAAAAGCAGACACTAAGAATGAGCTACTACCCATAATACAGAATCTAAAGCTACAGAAATTATTAATACCTTATAATAGTCCATGTAACACTCCTATTCTAGGAGTTGCAAACCCGAATGGAACTTGGAGACTAGTACAAGACCTCCACATTATAAATGAAGCAGTCATTCCTCTCCATCATATAGTTCCCAATCTGTCGTCTTCCTACTGTACTAAAATTTAATCTGTATGTTACAGAGTGAACTGGAATTTCCCTAGAAGTTTTGACCCAACACTGGGGTCCAGTTTTACAACCTGTAGTTTATCTTAGTAAAGAATTTGACACTGTGTCCAAGTGACAGCCACACTGTCTATGGATTGTAGCAGCTGTAGCTCTTTTAATCCCAGAAGCAACCAAGCTAACTTGATTTTACTGGACTGTTAAATTCAAAAAGCAATCTTTGGCTGCCAGATAATCACCTCCTTAAATATCAAGCCTTATTACTAGAAGGACCAGTGCTACAATTACACACACCTGTGCTACTTTGAATCCTGCCACTTTCCTCCCTGAATCCAATGAGGAAATAGGGCACAACTGCCAACAAATTATAGCATAGACCTATGCAGCTAGAGAAGACTTACAAGAATCTCCTCTACCCAATCCAGACATGATTTTGTATACAGATGGAAGTTCTTCCATAGAACAAGGAACTCACAAAGCAGGCTATGCTATAGTTACTCAGTATACTGTGATTGAGAGTGGGTCTCTCTCTTCAGGAACCAGTGCACAATTAGCTGAAATAATAGCTTTAACCCGTACTTTAGAAATATGGAGAAACAAATGAATCAATATATACACTGACTCAAAATATGCCTTCCTCATTTTACATGCTCATGCTGCTCTGTGGAAGGAAAGATAATACCTGACTTCCAATGGCCTCCCCATAAAATATCATCATGAAATAGATGGGTTATTACAAACTGTTCATGCTCCACAAGAAGTAGCAGTTATTCATTGTAAGGGACACCAAAAAATCTTAGATGAGATTTCTGAAGGTAACCAACTTGATGATAAAGAGGCTAAAATGGCAGCACAGAAGGAAAAAAATTCTGTTATGGTACCCCTCAGTTCAGAGGGATCATTTGAGAATCATGCATTTCAATATACTCAAAAAGAAAAGGACTGGGCTTTCTCCAGAGACTATTCACTGCTTCCATCAGGCTGGCTACAAAATAGAAATGGACTTTTGCTATTACAGACTGCAAGTCAATGGAAAATACTTAAAATTTCACATCAGTCTTTTCATTTTGACACTGAAAATGCGTATCAAATTGCTAAAGCTCTCTTTAGTGAAAAAAAAAATATTTAAAACTATAAAACAGATAACAAGGACTTGTGTGGTATGTCAGAGAAATAATCCTTCAGATTACCATCTAGCTCCCCAGGTATTCAGAAACAAGGTAAATATCCATGTGAAGATTATCAAATGGATTTCACTCATCTCTCTAAAATATGTGGCATGCAATATTTGCTAGTATTTATAGATACTTTTACTAATTGGGTTGAAGCATTCCCTTGCAGGACAGAAAAGGCCCAGAAAGTTGTAAAGGCTTAACTACGTGAGATTATACCCACGTTTGGACTCTCTTGGAGTTTGCAGTGATAATGGGTCTTTCTTCAAAGCAGCTGTTACACAGGGAATATCTAAAGCCCTGGGCATAAAATATCATCTACACTGTTCTTAGAGTCCCCAATCCTCTGGGAAGGTAGAGAAAATGAATGATAAAATCAAAGAATAGTAACAAAAGGTAATTCAAGAGACTCATCTCCCTTGGACTAAAATACTTTTCATTGTTCTTAGAATAAGAAATTTACCTCAGAAACTCAGTTGTAGCCCATTTGAATAATTATATGGAAGACCCTTTCTAACTAACAATTTATTAGTAGATCAAGAAACTATAGAATTAGTAAAACTTACTACTTCTTTACCTAAATTTCAACAAACCTCCCAACTACATTTTCACATTCAATGCTAAAATTGAATTCTATTATGGACCCCTGGATCTCTCTCCCTCTGGAGAAGTCCTAACTGCCCCTTTCTCTCATCATCTGATTTAGCAGGAAGCGGTTAGATCAAGTCTTCATCCTTTTTCCCTAACGGCAGTTAGAGTTTCTACTTGGAGAGGGAGAATTGATAGAGGACAGGTGGCACCCCAGCCAAGTGGGCTGAGCTGAGGGGAGGACCTGCCACCTCCACCCTGGTAGTGTTGTGCCTCAGCAGCTGGCAGAGGAACCAGTGCGTTGGCGGGGCAGCAGGAGGCTCCAGTAGCCAGAGGGGCCAGATAACTGGTGTGGAGACAGTGCCTTAGTTTCTCCCTCCCCTTGTAGTTGCGGCTGAACAGGAACACCTCCATTTTCTAGGCCTGGTCAATTTCATGTAAGTTTCCTAAGCCTGAGAATGAAAGGGACTTATACAAAATCCACATTATAAATTATGTATTATTATAATAAAGCCATCATCATTTTAAACATATTTTATAATGTTTGCATAATTATAATTTATATTTGTATAAATATAAATATTATTTTATATATTTATTTATATATTAATGCATTCATTCACCTTGCCTCAGTGGAAAGGACTATATCCATTTATTTGTTCCCAAGTCTTGGCCCAGTGTAAGTACAAGAAACCCATGTGACTATATATACCCCTAGAGAAAGGAGAGAGAGCTAGCTTTCTTCCCACTTGGGTTTTTCCCTCTGTTAGGAGCTTTGGTGTTTTTTTCTCTGTATTATTTTCTGTAAAATAAATCCTATCTTACCACTGATTCATTCTTTGAATCACTGAGACCGAAGACCTCTGAAGACAAAATTCCAGTATCAATGCTAGAAAGAAAAGAAAGTCATTGTATCCTGCAGTGAAGTCATATAGTCTACAAACATGAAATTCATATATAAGTATTTTGACTGTTATACTATATTTTCAAGATTAACTGAATATAATAAAACCAACTTTAATTGTTTAACAAATAACTCATATACTTAAATAAATTTTTACAGCTACAGTGAAATGAAAATTACTCTGGTACCTTGAAATAATTGTGTCCATAGCTTGCCACCAAAAAGTGCCCATCCACAATAGGAACCACACACACACACGCACAAGCCTAAAAAGTGTATCTTCAACAGGGGAAAAAAACAGACATATTTTTGTGACTAGGTTACGTGTCAGAGCAATAATCTGATTGTTTTTTATGTACAGGAATTTCCTAGGTTACAAACCAGATAGGTTCTGTAGAATTGTACTTAAGTTGAATTTGTATATAAGCTGGAGCAGATACATTTGCCTATTACCTATAATAGCCTCGGCTCATAAGTGTGAGTTGTATCTAAGTCAAATGTTTGTAACTTAGGGACCACCCGCAATCCATGCCCACATTACTATCTCACTTCTATTAGGAAAGCTATTTTTGATTTCCATTGTCCATTGTCCATAAGAAATACTTTCTGAAAGACAAAATAACAACAAATTTAGTTTTGTAAATCGTAACTGGTTTTTTTTGCTGTTCTGGTATCAAGTAGTAGTAAATACCAAAAATGGTTTAAATTTCTCCACTTCACTACATGGACAGGTTATATTTATAGCCACAAAAAGGAAGTGACATGCAGAAAATAGAAGAGGCACAGTTCAATTGGTTTATGCTCTGCACTTACCTTAATTGAGCCTGGTTTGAACAGTTGCCACCTGCCATTAACTGAAGCTTGACTGGTGTGATTGGCTGAAATTCAGCTACTTGTTGCAAAGACAAATTGTTAAGTTAGGTTTTTAGTTTTTTTACTAAAACCTAACTTGCAGTTGCGGTTTATGTGGGACTTAAATGGAGGTTTCTAAGCCCGAATTTTGCTTGTTTTTTCCAATTTTCAATTTTGATAGACTTACCAAAAATTTGGGCACTAATGTTATTCTTATCATGATTATAAATACTTATTTGGTCTCAGCAAGAAATGCACAAGTCTAATTTGGTCTCAGCATCCACTGTGCCATAGCAGAACCATGGATTTTGGAAAATACGACCAAGGAAGCAGAACAATAGAAAAACTGGGGGAAAAAAAAAAAAAAAAAAACAAAGCCTGGTTAGCATCTGGGTACTTCAGGTTACTGTTTCCGTCAAGTGGTGTAGCAGAGGGATGGTCCTTATTATGTTGACTTAGTAAACTGCATTCTCCTCTTTAAAAAAAAAAAAAAAAAAAAAAAAAAAAAAAACTAGTCTATTTTGGGATCTATCAACTTTCTTAAAATTTTGACTTTATTAGACATTTTTCTGGATTTTTCTGGAGTGATTCTACTTTGGTTTAGTTTGCTTTCTCGGGGTCTAGTGATGGAGCTCAGTTCAAAACAATGGCCTTCAAAATTTTGTTTAACATATTCAAAGCTAGTGAATGCTTAATTTACAAAAGTTTTTCGGGCTTCTCATGTTTTCAAGACTATTAGTTTTCCTAGTTAAAAATAAACAAAATGGTGATGTTTATAGGGAAGAAATAAGGTAGAAATTCACATACTGTGACAGAGGGATAACAGTCCTTCAAATGTATGGAGAAAACCAAGTGTTTCCTGAAGAGAATCAGAAAACACAGTGAAGGTTTCTTCACGCATCCCAACAGTCTTTGATGCCCTGAGAGGAGAGTAGAGGATGTAGATATTCTTTGTGGGGACAGGACATTTAAGGCAAACCTTGTCTACTAACCATGGTGTTATAGAGCAGAAAAATAAGTGGGATAGCATTGTGATGTTTGAATCTGGAATTTGGTCAGCAAACCAAATTCACACTATAAATTATGTATTATTATAATAAAGCCATCATTATTTTAAGCATCTTTTATAATTTTTGCATAATTTTAATTTATATTTTTTATAAATATAAATATTTTATATATTTATTTATACAAAATATATAAAATAATAAATATATTTATTTAGAATAAATTTAGAATTTAAAATAATAATATAAAATAATAAATATATTTATTATTTTATATTATTATATAATTATTATATAATAATATATTTATATTTATTATTTTATATTATTATTTTAAATTTTAAATTTATTCTTCTGCTACTATATTTAATGAGAGTAAACATCACTTTTTAGTTGTTTATGTTTCTTCACTGCAGAAAAAGATAATTCTACTAGGAAAACTTATTTTTATCATTTATTTGTTACCTGTCTAGTCCATCAATATTACAATGACCATTCTAATCCATGACTTTTCTTTAAAATGAGCCTAACAATGAGCCTAAGAATCTATGCTTTTCACATCCATGAATCAATTAGGAATAAAAAAAAAATATTTTTTAAAAAGGTTAAGGGTAGGGTCTGTATTGACTATTACAAACTTCTTTTTCTTTGTCTTCATTCCATAGACAATGCAGCACAAAAATATTGACATAGTCTTTGTATTAGATAAAACTAATCTAAAAATGATTAAAAATATATAAGCAGGTGTGCATAGGGTATAAGCAAATATTGCATTATTTTATGTAAGACACTTCAGCATCTGTGGATTTGGGTATCTATGGGTGTATTGAAATAAATCCTTCATGGATACTGAGGTAATACTGTATAAGGTGATAGTGAGTATTGAATGAATTTAACTATGCAAAATATTTAAGGCAAGAACTGAAAAATGAAGTAAGTATTAAATAAGTAAAACTTTCATTAATTTTATGATTATGTGTATATGCACTTGTGTTATTATAATACATTATTGTTTTTAATGTTTCTCCTCCCCAAATCTAATGTTGAAATGATCATCAGTGTTGGCAGTTGGGTATATTAGAAGGTTTTGGGGTCATAGGGGTAGATCCCTTATAAATAGAATAATGTCCTCCCTCATAGGGGTAGTGAGTGTGTTTTCACCAAATTAGTTTCCAAGAAAGTTGGTTGTTAGAAAGTGCCCAACAATTCTACTCTCTGTCGCTTGCTTCCTCTCTTGACACGTGATCTCTGCATATGCCAGCTCCCCTTCACCTTCTGCCATGAACAGATGCAACTTGAGGCTTTCACCAGTGCTAGTGCCATGCTTCTTGAATAGCCTGCACAGCCATGAGCCAAATACACCTCTTTTCTTTATAGATTACCTAAGACTAGATAAGATTACCTAACACTAGATAATCTATAAAGAAAAGAAGTGTATTTGGCTCTTCTATACAGTGAAGCTCGTGTATATACGAGATTACATAAATAATCCTATGACATACCATACTATTTGTGCTAAATATAAATATGCCATGGGTATATATGCATTGTATGTATAATATCTATAATATTCAAAATGCTGTAATGATCAGTCTGTGTAACTATCTCATTTATGAAACCATAACTATTCTTATTTTACAATAAAGTATTGACCAAGGTGGCCTCACCATTTTCTTCAGTGTGATCTAACTTCAGACAGACTTCCTAACTCTAGAACCCTGACCCATATCTCATTTCCAACTTTACAGAATCCAAATAAGCTGAACAGTTGAACAGAATAGCTCCTGACCTTCTGACCTCCAAAAGCTGCAGTCCCAAGCCCTGAGCCATGGACACTATCAGTCTGTGGCTTGTTAGGGACCAGCGCACACGGCATCACTGCCTAAGCTCCAGCTCCTTTCCCATCCTTCCCCCCACTACTTGTAGGTGTGGAAAAACTATATTTCATGAAACCTGTCCATGGTGCCCAAAAGGTTGGGGACTGATGCCTTAGCCTTAGAGTGTTCACTTTCAAAATGTTTGTAATTAAAAATTCATTATGTGCCCTAAAGACCTGCAGCAATCTCTTTGAAATGTAACTATCAAAATGGATAATCTCTCTATTTTTGTTATAGTGTAGAAGCATAACTTTGGGTACCTTTCTCTAAATTGTAACACTATTTCCTGTCATGGATTTATAATGCTTCCTTACTCTTCTCCTTTGGATATGTCCAAATGGAAAACATATATGTTCTATGATCCTGAAATCCCACCTCTTAAATACTCAATTTTTGCTGTGAGAATATATCTTTAGTATGAAATAAAAAGAAAAAAATTACATTCTTCTACTTGGGAGGCTAAGGCAAGAGAATCGCTTAAGCCCAAAAGTTTGCCATTGCTGTGAGCTGTGATGCTATGGTACTCTACTGAGGGCAGCATAATCAGACTCTCAAAAAAAAAAAGAAAAAAAAAATTACATTCTTGGGTGATATGTACTAGGAAAACTTTAAAACTACAGCCTCATTTTAATCTCATTAGTCCATAGATGGACAATTTATAATTGAATCAATATAATTACTGATGATCAGTGTTGCAGAGTTGATGATAAATTTTATCAAAAAGCTATAACAAAAATTATGATTTTTTTAAGGAGGTTTATATCCATGTAGAATATGTTGCTAACTATAAAATTAATGGCCACCCCTAAGCACTCTAACTAAATTAACCAGTACAACATAAACATTCCAAATTGTATATGAAATCAGCACATTGCACCCCATAAATGCATGAATGTATACATGATCTACCTCTTTATGATTTAATAAAAAAAAGAAACTTATCTTTGACCCTCAGACTTATCCTTATCTGAAAGTATTATGTTTCTTTAAATATTCATCTCGCCATTTTCTTACTATCTCCCTTATTTTCCTGTAGATTTCCTGGAGGGAAGACCATTACCTTTTTGTTTACTATGGTATCTTTAGAGTCTGGCCCAGATGAAAGATTAAATAAGTATGAATTCAAGCATAAATAATTTAAAAAAATGGAATCTGAAAATGATCAGCAATCAAGTTTCTGAGAAGCTAGTTTCACTCTCGTTTATTCTTTTCTTTGTTAGATTCTATTTGATTTTTTTCCTTTTCTTTAAGTTGATGTCATTTTTCCTGCCTGCCTAGAGCCTGAAATAGTCTATAAAATTTCTGAGTTTACATAGTTTCAAATCAATCCACTATCAAAGATGACTGATTTTCAGACTCAATTCCAAATTCTTAGAAGGGAGAATCTGATCAATTTATTTTTGGTCATTATTTATCCACTAGCAAACTGTTATAATAGATAAAGCAAGTAAACTTGTGTGTAACCAACCTAACAGGGATCTAGCTTTATACATTGGAGAATGCCCAGCAATATTGGGTACATATAATATATCCTTTGATAAAGGATGACAGCTACTGCATGGTTATTAAAATAAGCTTGTTGACGACAAAATTAAAGAGGCAACTTTAAAATATTACCTCTCCCATTTTTTTTAAAAAATGCTCAGCTCATCAAGAATAGGACCCAGTGATTCCTCCTCTTGAATCTGGGCTTTGCAGTGTTTTATGGAAACCTGGCTAAACCTGGCAAGTTTATGACTTCAGACCTTAAGGAATTAGAAGCCTACATGTTAGGTCCCTTTGGATGCTTGCTATTAAAATGAAGCTGTGAGAAACAACAAGTGACTCCATAGAGAACTGGGCAAAACAGCCAACCAGCAATGATTTGCCATCCATGGGAGTGAGCCATCTTGGTATTGGATTTTCTAGCCCCTGGGAAGATGTACCAGATAAGGCTATTTGGAAAAATAAAGAGGTCTCCTGGGAATCGTTGCCTAAATTATAGATTTCTGAGAAAAATTAATAGTCTTTTAAGCCAAAAAGTATTTAGATGATTTGTTTCTCAGCAGTAGATAATGATAGCATAAACCTAAAGTTGTAATGTACTATGCTCCATTATTAATAAAGTGTATGTAATAGAATCAATCTTGAATTTATACTCTGATTTCGCCTTATTTAATTAAACATTTAATCAGCTCAATTCCATCTTTCTAACCTTACTCATTTAAATTTAGTTTCTAGGTAAAGGAAAATTAGATGCCTTTTCATAAAGTTCTCAAAAACTACAAATAGCAAAGATTTCTCTTTTATGTGTTAAGATACACTCATTGGCAACAAAAAAGTGCTTAGCTGTTCCTTTTGCATAATTAATATTCCTAATTATGATTGATAAAGCAGGGTGCTTTTAATTATATTTTAGAAGAGTTCTAAAAGCAAAACAATTATTTGGTGAGTTTTGATTGACAGATTGATTAATTTTATTGTTATCTCATATAGTTGCTTCTAACAACCTATAGGAGTGAAGGTCAGAAATGCTTTCAGCCTGTGAAGGAACAACTGAAAAGAAATCCAGCCTTGTTTAACAAAGGTGACTAAGAAAAACTGAGAAATGCTGTTAAGCTTTTCAGGGTGAAAGTGGAGGGGAATTTGCTGTATTCTGTCATCGCTAATGATGAATACAGCAGGTGAAAATCTTGTCCCTTAACATCTAAGATGATTAATAACTATAAATTAATTTCTTCCTGCCACTTTGTATAGAACTGAACATACAGTTAATAATTAAAAAGGTAAAAGTAATCTAAACTATTTATAGTATCACATTTCAAATTTGGATCAGTGGAAACAGGGAGATTGATTTGTTGTTTTATAAAACATTTTCTATATTCACTTGCCTAAACAAGCTGGGCATAATTTTATATATGCATTTGAAAAATAGCAGTCTTCCATACTTGCTAAATATCTATGTTGCAATGCCTCATAAGCTGAATGGACCAAAAGATTGCAGATGCAGTCTCATTTACTCTCTGTGATTTTTCCCTATTTATTGAGGTTGGCAAGAATAAATATAACACTTGAGCTGAAGAGGCTGCAGTGAGAAATGAGCATACAGAAGTTTCTGTGTAACAAGGAAAGCAATAAACAGAGCACATCTACAATCTAGAGATTTGGAGAAAATATTTGCAAACTGTACATTTGACAAGGAACTCGATTGCAAAAAAGAAGAAAAGGAAGAAAAAGATAATTCAATTAAATGGACAAAATGGCTAAATAAACATTTTTCAAAAGCAGACATATGAATAATCTAAAGATAGATAAAAAATGTTCCATAGCACTAATATTCAGGGGAACACAAATAAAAACTACAATGAGATATCTATCACCTCACTTCTGTAAAAATGGTTTTTTTAAAATACAAAATATAAATAAGTATTAGTAAAGAGAAAAAAAAAGGAAGGCTTACAAACTTTTGGTAAAAATGCAAACTAGTGCATGCAGTATAAAAAATAGTATGGGGGTTCCTCAAAAACTTAAATTGGAACTACTATATAATCCAGCAATCACACTAGTGGTTGCATCTCATATATTCAAAGAAAATAAAATCAGTATGCCAAAGTTCCATCTGCACTCCTGTGTTTATTACAAGACTATTCACAATAGCCAATATTTATAATCAACCAAAGTGTTCATTAATGGATTAATGGATAAAGAAAATGTGGAACACATACACAATAGAATACTTTTCAGATGCTAAACGACTTTGTCATTTGAAACAAATAGATGAATCTAGAGAATATTATGTTACGTGAAATAAGCCAGGCACAGGAAGACAAATGTCATATGATTTTACTCATATTAGGGAACTAAAAGTGTTGCTCTCATATAAGTACGTAGTAGAACAGTGGTTACTGGAACCTGAGACAGGAGGTAGAGGAGTAAATGAGGGAAGAAGATAGGTCACTATGTACAAAGTTACGGTTAGCAGATATGAGTTCTGTGATTAAGTTGCAAGTACCTGGCTAGAGTTAATATTGTATATTTCAAAACATCTAGAAGAGGGTATTTTTTGTGTTTTTTCACCATAGAAACATGATAAATTTTTGAGGTGATAGATTTTAGAATCACCCTGAATTAATCATTATACAATGTATATGTGTATACATGACATACGTCACATTGGACTATATAAATACTTTTCTGTGTCAATAAAAAATAAAATAGAACGTTAGGGCAGCACCTGTGGCTCAAAGGAGTAGGGCGCTAGCCCCATATACTGCAGGTGGTAGGTTCAAACCCAACCCTGGCCAAAAAACCTGCAGTAAATAAATAAATAAATAAAAATAGAAAATAAAACTTTAAAAAGTATACTACATAAGTTCACAATGTTCCCTTTTCATATTGTTGGTTAATATAATAAATAAAAATAGCATTTTTTATTAAGAAGATTGGAATAGATTAATAAATTGTGGTATATGTACACCATGGAATATTATGCAGCCTTAAAGAAAGATGGAGATTTTACCTCTTTCATGTTTACATGGATGGAGCTGGAACATATTCTTCTTAGTAAAGTCTCTCAAGAATGGAAGAAAAAGTACCCAATGTACTCGCCCTACTATGAAACTAATTTATGGCTTTTGCATGAAAGC
>CAUYPK010030363.1:0-21824 GCA_963574355.1 Loris lydekkerianus
CTCCGATAAGGGTCTAATAACCAGAATCCACAGAGAACTCAAATTTATTAGCAAGAACAGAACACGTGACCCCATTTCAGTGTGGGCAAGGGACTTAAAGAGAAACTTCTCTAAAGAAGACAGACGCAAAATCTACAAACACATGGAAAAAAGCTCATCATCCTTAATCATCAGAGAAATGCAAATCAAAACTACTTTGAGATATCACCTAACCCCAGTAAGAGTACCCCACATAACAAAATCCCAAAACCAGAAATGTTGGCGTGGATGTGGAGGAAAGGGCATACTTCTACACTGCTGGTGGGAATGCCCACTAATACGTTCCTTCTGGAAGGATGTTTGGAGAATACTTAAGAGACCTCAAAATAGACCTGCCATTCGATCCTATCATTCCTTTACTAGGTTTCTACACAGAAGACCAAAATTCACAATGTAACAAAGACATCTGTACCAGAATGTTTACTGCAGCCCAATTTATAATTGCTAAGTCATGGAAGAAGCCCAAGTGCCCATCCACCCACGAATGGACTAGCAAATTGTGGTACATGTATACCATAGAATATTATGCAGCCTTAAAGAAAGATGGAGACTTTGCCTCTTTCATGTTTACATGGATGGAGCTGGAACATATTCTTCTTAGCAAAGTGTCTCAGGAATGGAAGAAAAAGTATCCAATGTACTCAGCCCTAGTATGAAGCTAAATTTTAGCCTTCCTGTGAAGGTAATAACCCAACTATAGCACAAGACTATGAGGAATGGCCAAGGAAGGGGAAGAGAGGGGGGAGGTTAAAGTGGAGGGAGGATAATGGGTGGGACCACACCTAGGGTGCATCTTAGAATGGGTACAGGAGAAACTTGCTAACGGTAGAATACAAATGTCTACACACAATAACTAAGAAAATGCCATGAAGGCTTCATTGAACAGTTTGATGAGAATATTTCAGATTGTATATGAAACCAGCACATTGTACCCATTGATTTCACTAATGTACAAAGCTATGATTTAAAAATTAAATAAAAAAAAAAAAAAAAAAGAAAAAAGAAAAATTAGCCAGGTGTAGTGGCGCATGCCTGTAGTCCCAGCTACTTAGGAGGGTGAGGTGAGAGGATTGTTCAAGCCGCAGAGTTTGAGGTTGCTGTGAGCTATGATGCCACAGCACTCTACCCAAAGCAACAGAATGAGACTCTGTCTCAAAAAAGAAAAAAAAAAAACAAACAAAAAACCCCCCAAATGATACACCATTTCATAACCACTATGATATCTATAATGAAAAACACAGGTAATAAAAAGCATTAGTGGAACCCTCATACATTTTTGGTATGTTAAATGGTACAGTTACTCTGCCAAACAGTTTGGTAGTTCCTCAAATTGTTAAATAATGTTACCACAGACCATGCAATTCCACTACTAGTTTTATTATCCAATAGAACTGAAAACGTGTATTTACACAAAAACTTACTAACAAATGTTTCCCATAGTATTATACCTAGTTGCCAAAAGTAAAAATGACTTGATAAGTAGGTAAACAAAATCTGACATATCTGTATAATGGAATATTATTCGCCCTCCAAAGGAAAGAAATACTGATATATGTTACAACATGGATGAACCTGGAAAACATTAGTGAAAGAAACTAGACAGAAAAAGGCCCCGTATTGTATGATTCTATGCATATGAAATGTATGGAGTAGGAAAATCTACAAAGTCAGAAAGCAGATTAGTGGTTTTCAGGGACTGGGAAGAGGAGAAAATGGGATGTGACTGCCAAAGGCACAAAGTTTCCTTTTGGGGTGATGAAAATGTTGTTGTAGAATTAGTGTTGGCAGAACATCTGGGAATATACCGTATAAACTTGAGTATAAGCCGAGTTTTTTCGGTACAAAATTTGTACCCAAAAACCCGAACTCGGCACAAATTTTGTGCCGAAAAACATCGGCTTATACTCGAGTATATAGGTAGTAAAATTTAATGAACTGTACACTTAAAAAATCAAATATGATGATATGTGAATTAAATCTCAACAACAGGGTGGCCCCTGTGGCTCAGTGAGTAGGGTGCCGGCCCCACATACGGAGGGTGGCGATTTCCAACTCGGCCCTGGCCAAACTGCAACAAAAAAATAGCAGGGCATTGTGGCGGGCACCTGTAGTCCCTGCTACCCGGAGGCTAAGGCAAGAGAATCGTGTAAGCCCAGGAGTTGGAGGTTGCTGTAAGCTGTATGATGCCATGGCACTCTATTGAGGGCGATAAAGTGAGACTCTGTTTCTATTTTTAAAAAATAAATTAAAAAAAAATTCACACCAAAAAAAAAAATCTCAACAACAACAAAAAAGAACATCTGTACCATTGTGGGGGCCCAAAAAAAGAAAAACAAAAAACTTACTTACATTAACTACTAACAATATAAAGATAAAGTATCTAGGCACAAACTTGCTTTTATGAAGAAAACATTAAAACTCAGACAGAAACAAAAAGTAACTTGAAAAAAGTAAAATAAATACCTGTACTTATTTGTTATAAAGATGTCAATTCTGCCCTAACCTAATCTCAAAGTATAAGGCTAGTTTAATGAAAATACCAATGAGATTTTTAAAAAATTAACCGAGCTAATTATATCCATGTGAAAAAATAAGTATTGATAATAGCCAAAAAATCTACTGAAGACAGAAAAACAAGATCAAGAACAACAACAACATAGAATGAAGAAAAAATGTATAGCACGAGATATTAAAAAGTGATCAAAAATACAATAAAAAAGTTTGACAGATGTTCATGTGGATCAATGCAACAGAACAGGACACCAAAACTGATCTCAACTATATATGAAAATTAAGTGTAACCTAAAGATAGAAATTCAAACTTCAGGAGGGAAGATGAACTACTCAATAGTTGTATGCAACAACTTAGCAGCCATCACTAAAATGAGAGAATAAATTTATGAACAGATGGTTATTTAGATAAAATCAATAAAAGTGGATCACCCATTCATTTATTCCAACCATATAAATTTCAAATGAATATTCAAACTGAATATTGAAGAGTTTAAAATGAAATGAAAGCATATTTTGAAAGAACTATGTTATAAGAACACAAAATCTAATGGTCAAAAAGGAAAAACTGTATCAATTTAACTTCTTCAAAAAATAAAAATTGCTATAGAGCAAGAAAAGATTTGCAACAGTAGTTCTTAAAATCAATAAGAAAACAGAAGGCAACCAATGGAAAACAGACAAATTATACAACTAGCCAGTTTACAGAAAAGAAAATCAAATGTCTCAAACATATAAAGAGTCTCATGTTCACCACTGAAAAGACAGAAATTAAAACTAGCTCATCACTGGCCTCTTTACAGACTGGCATAGATAAGAAAGTTTAATTAGACAATTACTAAAAGGGTGAGTGTCATTTAAATACTGTCACATGTACTTGCTGGTATCTTTTTTGAAGATAATTTAGCAATACCTATAAGCTAATACTTTTTTATTGTCATGTTACTAATTAAGCAATTCAAACAAAAAAAGACAAATGAAAAATAAATATAGGAAGAAGTTTTGTCTTATTATCTTTGTGGCCCATAGGACTCAGTGAATAAATCTTATGCATGAATGTTAAGGCTATTTTTAAATCCATTCCAGGAAAAACCAAAAGTAGTATTTTCTTCAACCAGAGAAATTTTACAAAGGGTATTCTATCAGAAAACAAGGGCATCTGAGACCCCACAGTGAAGATCATCCTAACTAGGAAAATATTAAAAACACTCCTTTTAAAATCAGTAATCAGGACTAAGACAAAAGTCTGAACACTTTTTTTTTTTTTTTTTGATACGGACTCTCACTATGTCACCCTTGGTAGAGTGCTGTGACATCACAGCTCACAGCAATCTCTAACTTGTGGGCTTAAGTGATTCTCTTGCCTCAGTTTCGCTAGTAGCTGGGACTATAGTCGCCTGCCACAGTGCCCAGCTATTTTTTGGTTGCAGTTGTCACTGTTGTTTTTAGCAGGCCCAGGCTGGATTTGAACCTGCCACCCTGGTGTATGTGGCCAGCACCCTACTCACTGACCTACAGGCACCAAGCCAAATGTCTGAACACTTTTTTTTTTTTTTTTTTGTAGAGACGGAGTCTCACTTTATTGCCCTTGGTGGAGTGCCGTGGCATCACACAGCTCATAGCAACCTCCAACTCCTGGGCTTAGGCAATTCTCTTGCCTCAGCCTCCCGAGTAGCTGGGACTACATCTGAACACTTTTAGTCAGCACTGTACTAAATGACCTACCCAACACAAGACAGCAGGAAAAAAGACTGCAAGGGAAATAAAACTACCATTATTTTTTTTTATTTTGTTTTTTTGTTATTGTTGCATTTTGGCCAGGGCCAGGTTTGAACCCACCACCCTCGGTACATGGGACTGGCGCCCTATTCACTGAGCCACAGGCACCGCCCAAAACTACCATTATTTATAGAAAGTACATCTGTCCAAATATAAGAATATAAAAAATATTAAAAACATTTTACCAAAGAGACCAAATGGAAAAGTTAACCACACATATACACATTATGAATAATCAATTTTAAAAAATTGTTTCTTTTTTTTTTTTTCCTTAGAGACAGAGTCTCACTCCATCATCTTGGAAGGAGTGCTGTGACCTAATAGCCCAAGGCAACCTCAAACTCTTAAGGCTCAAGAGATCACCTTGCGTGAGCTTCTAGGCAGGGGTCCTCAAACTACGGCCCGTGGGCCACATGCAGCAGTGTGATTGCATTTGTTCCCGTTTTGTTTTCTTACTTCAAAGTAAGATATGTGCAGTGTGCATAGGAATTTGTTCATAGTTTTTTTTTTGAACAATAGTCCGGACCCCCAGTGGTCTGAGGGACAGTGAACTGGCCCCCCATTTACAAAGTTGGAGGACCCCCGTAAGAGTATCTGGGACTACAAACACGCACCACAATGCCCGGATAGCTTTTCTAAAAAATTTTGTTTCTTGAAGATACCAATTATGATACCAACAAATACCACAAAGCATCTCAGAATAAATTTAACAAAATAATGTGTAAGACTGAAATACAGAAAATTATAAAATTTTGTGGAATGATATTAAAGACAACTTGTAAAAAAGAAATGGAGAGAGAACCCATGTTCATGGATTAGAAGACAATACTGTTACGATAAGGATTCTCTTCAAACTCTTAAGATTCTATACAACTTCCCTGAAGACACCACACTGCCTCACATATCCACACATCTACAAAGCTGTTTCCTCCTCTAGCACATCATCTACAGGCCTACTTGCCAATTTCACATTTTCTAAACCCCAATCTCATATAAAATTCTAGTTCATCCTAAAATTTCTTCTTGCTTGATGAAATCTTCATTCCTTGACACCAGTGTTTAAAACTTATTCCCATAATTTTGAACTTCACCTTTTGTTGCAAATGCCACCTATAATTCAAGTGTGGATTAATAAGGATGAACTGTGCCCTTAATCCTCTCTTAATTCTCATCTACACATATAAATGGCATACTGTCAGCACAAAGTATGTTAAAAGAAATTAATGTAAAGGTGAAGCTTTTTTCATTTTTTTGGTATCAACAACCAAGATGCTCAATACAACAATTTAATAATCATCCAACTGTCAGGAATAGCAAGTGCCATCACTAGAAGCACTGAATATAATAAGAAGTAGGGAGCAAAAAAGTCATGCTGGGCGGCCCCTGTGGCTCAGTGAGTAGGGTGCCGGCCCCATATACCAAGGGTGGTGGGTTCAAACCCAGCCCCGGCCAAACTGCAACAACAACAACAACAAATAGCCGGGTGTTGTTGCGGGTGCCTTTTGTCCCAGCTACTCGGGAGTCTAAGGCAAGAGAATCACCCAAGCCCAGGAGTTGGAGGTTGCTGTGAGCTATGATGCCATTGGACTTTATTGAGGGCGATAAAATTAGTCTCTGTCTCTTAAAAAAAAAAAAAGAAGAAGAAGAAGAAAAGTCATGCTATCGAGCAGCACAGATGTCAGTCAACACTACTAAATAAAGGCAAATGTGAAAGAATCCATTGGACAAGATGAGAGAATGAAAGGAATCTCAAAGAATCTGGGGTGAAAGACATTCTTTTGAGTCACCAATATAATCCTTAGAGTTTCACGGTGAAGTTATTAACAAAAATCCCTGATTGGAGGTTCCCAAGACCAACCTTAGGTTCAGAAATTTGCCAGAATTCATAGGACACAACATACGTTTTTGCACGCATGACTGAGATTTATTACCACAATGTAGTAAGCATACACAGCCAGATCTCAAGGGAGAAAGACACAGGCAGAGCCTAGAGGAATTCATATGTTGACTTTCTATTCCTTCTTCCTCTCATGAAGAGTCACAGTAAGCATGCTCTTTCCCTACTAATGTATGCGGTGTATCTGTACAGAGAAGCCTGTTAGGGACCAAAGTTTTTACTGTGGATTGGTCATATAAGCCACCTTCTGCCTCGCACATGCCAAGATTCCAGAATCCTGGAAGGAAAGCAAACCATAGTTTGCACAGAGATTAGGCACAGTAAATAATTGGTCTGGAAACAGTAGGTCTACCCAAATCCAAATTCTCAGACTTCAGCCAAGGACCAATCTTGCAAGCAGGCTTTTTTAAAAGGGTAAAAGTTTTTGGCGTGTTAACTCATTTCTGCATAGATACCTTGAATTGTCTCCAGTACAGTCATCACACTTTCCTAATTCTCCTCTACAGTGAATAGAGAAATACGAAGGCAAATGTTTTGTTTTTCTCATCTAAACACATGCCCTGGAGAACCAGGAGGGAAAAAAAGTAAGCCTTAGGTTATGGCAAATGGATTTATGGTGATTCCATTACTTTTTGTCCAGGCACGTTTAGAAAAGAGTTGTATGTATCAGTCATGTTCACGCCATGGCTGGGAAATATAACAGAGAATCCATGAAATACTTCTCATATAAAAAGGACCCAAACCTGTTTTTTATAAAATCCTATTTCTAGTATCTGAGCTATCTAAATATACACACCAACAAAATATCTATGTTATGCCTTGAAATAAAATTTCAGCTACAAAGAAAAGATAATGCTATTAGTTAATTGTTGTATCTAGCTTCTAGCATGTTCAAAGTATATGAAACAAAACTTTATTCTTAATAAACAATTGTTGAACTTTTAAGCCAATCCTGGAGGCATCATCTAGGCCAGTGGTTCTCAATCTCCCTAATGCCGTGATGTATTTTCATTGTTACAAAGGGGTTGTGACCCACAGGTTGAGAACTGCTGAATTCTATGATCTGGTATATATCATAAAAACAGCTGCTTTCAATTTCAATAGCTTAAAAAATATTTATGGCCTTTATCATAGAAATTCTAGCTCCAGAAAGAATCCTAAAGAAATAATCCTAATCCCTAGAAGATAACTATAGTTAACGATAAATGCGCAGACACACGAAACATACACATGCTGTTTTTCAAAAGCTAACCACTATGATTCAACTTTTTCATGAATAAAACCAGTTCTTAAAAACTTGACAGTCCAAAGGTTAGAGAAACACTGTCAATCAAGTGAAGGTCACTGTAGCAGTTAAAATGCTCCACAACATGCCACTAATTTTTTTCTCACAAGACAATTATTTTTAGGAACTACTTAAAAAGTTGTTTGCTGGCCGGGGCCTGTGACTCAATGAATAGGGCGCCAGCCCCATATATCAGAGGGAGCAGATTCAAACCCAGGCCCGGCAAAAAAATAAATAAATAAAAATAAAAAGTTGTTTGCAATACTTAATAACATAAAACAAAAATGAATTTCTAATAAGTTTATCTTTTGAGTAACAATTAAGTATATGTTTACTTGGACAAAATAAAGTTAATTCATTGTCATCTTATTTAAAAAGTAAATACAAAAACCCTACATTTAGAAATTCTTAGTCAATATTTTCACTTCATAATAGTCACTCCATAAAATAGTTACCCTTAAACTCATAATTATGTTTTATAATTGAATTATAAATAAGAACTGAATTTATAATTTTGGCCTACTTTGAAGAGATTATTTTAAAATTTCCAATTTTTAAGCCAGAGTAGACCAAGGTTTTCCTCTCTTTTTACAAATTAGGTTAACTGGAACAAAACATACTTCAGTGGTCTGTGCACAGTTATGTAAGCTCAGTGATGACAGAAATGAAACTATTGAAGATTCCAGGTCCCTTGAATGCTATTAAGCCTTGTGTACCACCCTCATGCTGTTGAATTTAATGTAAACTCATAAAATAAGGCCTCTAAAAGGAAAAGTTATAGTATAAAGAGAAAATGTGATTAAATGCAGAGCTGTCCAATTTCATAATGTATCATAAAAAGTCAAAAGTTTTAAAAGGCTAATATGACACAGTCAAAACATTTACCTGGTCAAATTTCTGGCATCCTGCCGCAAGCCTGAAAATTATCAAGTCCTAAAAGTATAAGTGCTATGAAAAGAAAGAAGTCACTACGAAGCTATATACAAGAAAGATTCTACAAATCTTTGAACTTAAAGATCTGAATTAAATTTGGGAGTCTGGGAAGAATGCTAACAAGATGAATAAAAGTTGGATGTTTTCCCTTATTAAAATAAAATATACAAATACACATACATATACACACACACATATATATACATATGCATATATATGTATATGTATATATATATATGTATATGTATATGTACATATACATATGCATATATATATATATGTGTGTGCATATACCTCATGTTATGAATTTTTTCTCCCCCCAAAAGGCTATTAAAGCGATGGGATGCATTTTATAGTAGATGTCATCTTGGAATCTAGGAATATAATAAATCTTTTGTTAAAAATATTGATTGTTATTTTGGTCACTTTTCTGGCCAACAAGGGGGAAAATGGCAATAATTCATAAAGTTCTTATCAAATAAAAAAAAAGTCAACGTATTACTAAATTTTAATTTGGGAACATTTTGCCACAAAATGGGATATGAGAAGGAAAAGTAGACACAAAGATATGATTGGGACAATTGTTATATGGGAATTTTTGTTGTAAATGTGGACCTAATCCCAGAAATAGAGCAACATAATCAAACAAACTACCACATCCAAAAGTCAACAGACTTAAGGAAGTAAAAGCTAAGATACTAACAGCCAAATTACTTCTTTCCTCCATAATAATCTCACTATTCAATCAAATTCAACTTCGTAAATCACTATCAAAACTGGCTAAAAATGTTCTTAATCAAGAGTATCACAATTAAGTTCATAATAATCATGGGACTAATGAATCTAAAGTTGAGTTGTAGACAAACTCATTTGTCAAAAGCTCAATTTTCCAAACTGCCTTGATGACTATTTGTACTTCTAGCCTAAACAATAACAGATAATTAAAGAATCTACTTAAAATATTGGCAAGATAATATCCCTATTACTGCTATATATTTTAAATCAACTAAGTTTCAAATGATTAAAATAAAATTAATATATTTATAATCTTTTATCTCTTAAAAGTAATACATGCAGATTAGATGGTATTGGAGAATTACACATCATCCTGCAGCCTGTTTTTAAAAAGATAATCCTCTATCATGCCTGCATAATTTGTTATGCCCTAAAAAATTCAGATATGAAGATTTTCATTCTTTACCTCAAATCTTTTATGTTTCAGATAAAATCCATCTAATCAAACAGTATAATTACTCTTATTTCCTCAATGATTGATACCAAAAACACCTGCAAAGTTTTAAGGTAAAAATTACTTTATTAATAATTTAATAATAATTATCAATAAAGCACATCATATAGCATTACCCATAAGTCAAAACACAAAAATTTTTCACTGATCTAGTAAAATATTTGCTAATCAAATTAAGTTCCATTTAACCCTAAAAGTTGTAAGCCAAATGTATACCACCTTTGCAAGATGAAACCCAAATGCCAAAAGGTTTACTTGAAAGAAATTTTTTTAACCTCACGTGAGAAAAACAGTAACTTGGATTCGTTAACTAGACACAAAAATCCTATGCAGACCTCTCAGAACATAGAAACTCTTCCTGGCAACAAATAGTACGAAATTTTCTACACTTTAAAGAATTGTTCCGTGAAGTTTGGTGATAAAATGAAAACAGAGTCAACAAGAATATTGATGTTAGTTGCCAGAACTGATTCCTTCACAAACCCTGTTTTCACAACAGCAACCCTTAGTTATTAGGATTAGGGGAATTAAAAGTTGCTGAACTCAACAATCCCTTCAGTTAAACAAACAGACCCCTCATAGAGCTGTCCAACGCTGCCCAAACTATCCATCCTTTAGTCGAATCAGTCAGTTTCATGAATTGTAGGGTTTATCTTCAAGTCCAGGGCTGACTCAGAGGGTAGCTTGTTCCCTAGAGAAAACAACCAACAAAAATCAGAACAGCTACTGCTCATAAGCTCTTTCAACACCCAAGTGGAAAGGACAAACTTATTGGGTCCAAAAAAATAGTTCAACTTCCTTTCAACTACATAAGTAGCCAATAAGCCAAAGGCATCTATATGCTCAAGGGCAGTTCTTGATTGCTTTCACTCAGTTAGAGCAAGACCATTATATTGCTGACAAAGTTTATAAAGAAAAGCTATACACAAACCATATGGTTTCTTAGTGAGGGAAAAATAAGTAGGGAATATATAAATGCAAAGTATTCCAAGGGCCAAAGCTGTTTGTTTCATCTCTGAAAAGCTGTCTTCCTAGTGTATATGCTGGGGTGGAGGGAAATGAAGGTCTCTACCCAGAAGCAGTTTAACTTGTCTAGAGTAGCTTTGCTTAATGCCATACAATATTAATCAGTGAAGTGTTACATAATTCCTTAAATTCAAGATTCTCATTCACTAATAAGAGAAAATATTCTGAATCAAAAAGATTAAAAGAGTTAACATGTTCTTGTTTGAGCTCTGAAAGTGACCTGCCTTCCTTAATTATGTTTACCACCCTCCCCACGCCCCCCAAAATCAACATGCTTAGCCTTTGAGCATCAAGGTATGCCACAAGAAAACAAGAGACCATATAATGTCTCAAATTACATGCTATTATGGAAAAGAAAGGCAAAATAATAAGACCTCAAACACTGAATGACATTTTGTCCTTTCACATGAAATTAAGTTAAAAGGTTTTTAACAAAATAAACACATTACTCAAGCCCACATCCAGGCAGAATCATGAAGGTGATCAATACAACTTTTCATTTGTAAAAATTTATCTACACTGTTAAGTAGTTAAGTGTAAAAATACATCCTAATCAAAATTGTTCCTTCTCATTTCCAAATGAAATATAGAAAATTCTTGATTCTCAGGTAATAATTTTAGTGCCTGAGAGCTCAGACTTGTAGAAGACAACATAGTAGTGACCATGCATTGTCTTGAAAATTGTGCACATTTGAATATAAGGATCTGACATTTTGGTAAATCATGTTCTTTTGTTTTTGTTTTTAAATAACTTACTAATTCTTTATTTTCTCAGCCATTCTCAACCCTCAATTAAGGGTTCCATGAGAATTAAGCTCTAATAAATTAAAACCCCTGCTGCATGGCATGAATGACAACTACTATATATTATCCTTCGGAGAAAAACAAAGTTAAGTCATTCATATGATTTTCTGTAGTCTATGGATCAAATGAGGACTCTTGCTTAAGAAAAGCTGCAACCTAAGTTCCCTCCTACTGAGAAATATGCCAGTGATCGCTAGTAAGCAGGGACCCAGGTTTCAGAAATTCTTCAGGGTTCTGCAAATACTTAATCTGAATTTCTTTTTATCTGCGTTTCTTTTAGTTGTATACTGAATAAAAAAATACAAATCCAAGTCCAAATTAGTGTTCATTTGTTTTTTAATATTAGTATGTTAACACTGATAACATGAACATACTTGTTTTGTGGTGGGTTAGGATATTTTCCTGCAACCTCAAAATAAAGCCCTTATTTCTTTCATGTCACCTCCATGCATACATACATATATATATATATATATATATATATGTATTTTTTAATTAGGAAGGTAGTGACTCTAAGCTTGATTTAAATGCACATGTACTGAGATAAAACTGAACACATGATTTCACAACTATCCATGTAATTTGTGATTTTAATGTTACTATATGATAAAAAATACAGAAAATGAGACTTGAGGAATATAAAGCTAATTATTATCCTTCACCACTACCTTCAAGCAATTATACTCAAAAAAATAGCACATAGCCTTACTATTCTCACTTGAAAAATTTTATGAGTTAGTGTAATAAACTCAACTGTGTAAATGCCAATTTTATCTGTTTTACATAATTTTAGTCCTGCTGAGTTCAAACCCGCCATCCTGATGTTCGGGGGCGCTAACCAAAGAGCTACAGGTGCCCAGTTGCGTTTTATGTAATTTTAGATTTGGGGGGCTACATACAGATTTTACAAGAGCACCTACTACTGTGGCTCATGCCAGTAACCCCAGCACTGGGGGAGGCTGAGGAGGGAGAAATGCTTGAGCTCAAGAGTTCAAGACTCACCTGAGCGAGAGTGAGACCCCGACTCATGAAAAAAAATGGGAAAAACCCAGCTGGGCACCGCAGTGAGCACCTGTAATCCCAGCGGCTTCAAGAGGCTGAAGCAGTGGGATGCCCACAGTTGCAGTGGGATGATACCACTGTGCTCCGCTCAGGGCATAGGGTGGGACTCTGTCTCAACAAAACAAACAAACAAACAAACAAACAAACAAACAAACAAAACTGTTTGAAAACCACTGTTCTAAGCTCTAATTAAGTTTTCGTTTTCCTACTTCAGAGGTTCCCCAGGGGCAGAAATGATGATTATGCTATTAAGTTTAGATACAGGTATATTCCAACTCATCTTTCCAGTTATACTAACTACTCGTCTCCTTTCCTCACATTCTGACAATCCCCAGAAAACAATGTGACAAATTCTGGGATATTACTGGCAAATAAAATTGTTAAAGATTTTAAGAACGGCATTATCAGGTATTTTAAATATATAAAAATTTTCTCTATCTTTATGCCATTTTCATTAATTTTTCCATGTTCTAGCCCAACCTAACTTTTTAAGTTGCCTGCCAATTCTAACTTTAAAACAAAATTCTACCCTTCAGATATATCAGAGGTGATTGCCTTTTACATCATGAAAATAACTACAAAGATATTTTGAAAAATAAATCAAAAAGCAGTGACTAAGAGATCTATGAAACAAAACTAGTCATATAAACTAAACAATGACAGTTTAAACTGTCACACAGAATCATTAATGGCCACTTTTAGAGGGCTGATATTTAGCCAACACACACTGATACCAAGGTATAGTTTGTTCAAAAAAATCCCCACAAAACACAGTACCAGCTGGCAAACAGTGCTCCCCTATCTTACCCTAGCCCCTTCAAAGGAACTCTGTGGACTTCCTCACAATCAGCACCTAAGTGCCTAAATGGGATTTTCTTCACAACTGTTCAGCTTTTTTTTTAATTCTCTCTTCCTTTCCTTTCTTTCTTTCTTTCTTTTTTCTTTTTTTAAATTTTTTAAGAGACAGGATCTCACTCTGTCTCCTAGGCTGGAATGGAGGGTACCATCATGACTCACTATAACCTCTAATTCCTGGGCTCAAATAATCCTCCTGTCTCAGCCTCTCCAGTAGCTGAAACTACACACCATGCCTGGTTAATGTTTTAATTTTTTTTTTTTTTTTTTTTAAGAGATGAGATCTGGCTATATTGCCTAAACTCCTAGCCTCAAGCAATCTTCCTGCCTTGGCCTCTCAAACTGCAGGAATTACTGGCATGAACCATTGTGCCCAGCCTGTTCAGTCTTTTTGTAACTCAGAATTCATTTTTAAAAGTTCACTGATTGAGAACATTTCTCTGTTATACTACTTAAACTCGTTAAAACAAAAAAAAAAGAAAACTTCACTGATTCTCAGTTATGCTTAAAACATTTTAAGAAATTCTATTCAAACTTTAAAATCCATCTCAAATATTTCCTTGTCCATGAAATGTTTTTTCCTGTATAATGACATTCAAATCAGATAAAATTTACCTGCCTTCAAATTTTCTGGCATTTCAAATTTTATTTTCTCTAGAAAGAATGTATGTCAGAATTGCCTATGAATTTTTTAAAAATACAGATAAAGATCAATGGCCCAAATCCGGAGTTTCTGGTTTAGTAGGTCTTAGATGGGAACAGAAAAATCTATTTTTGAAATCACCATATGTGATTTTGATCTGTACTTAACATATAAAAGCTTACTAAAGGAAACCCGACATAAGATCAGGCATTGAGCAAGGCTCTAAAAACTCAAGAAACAAAGAGGTAAGACGTAGGCCCGATTTCACATAGTTCATACTATGTGAACTCTACCAAAAACCTCACTAAAGAGCTTAAAATTTTTCAATTTTAGTAATTACCTTATCATCCCATGTGTAATCACAATAATGGATAAAATGATAAAAATGCATCCAGAAGCATTTATTTAAAGGAAATAAATATGCATAAAACTATACAAAATCTAACAAACATCTAAAAAAAGAGACAGTGAGAACCCTACAAAAGCCTAGAAATGGGAAATATTATACTGAATAGAGAAGCAGAAATAGCTTTGACGTAAAAGACATTTGATCTAATCAATAAGAGCAAACAAGATCTCAAGAAACAGATCTTCCAAGCAGAGTAAGGCCCATGCAAAGGTCCAAAGATGGGGTGAAGTCTGATCATGTTCAAATACATATTCTTGAAGAATATGATATAAAAGGGTAGAGTCTTACATGAGGCAGGCTTATTGAATCAGAAAAGTAAGTTGCTAGTATTTTAATAGAAGCTTCATATTATTTTAACTCAAAAAATCTTTTACTGGGCTCATGGCTCCTACCACAAGAGACCTTGTTATATTCCAATGGGGATGGAGGCCTTCCCACCCCAATTTAAACAAATATAAAACTCTAAATTATAGTAAGTTCTAAAAAGGGTGCCATGATAGAAAATATAGTGAAATGTTTCCTTTTCGTCAGTCTAAGGCCCTTTTTTCTAAGTGATATTTTCAGCTGGAACATAAAAAGAAGAGAAGGAACGGGCCAGGAAAGAACAGGTGGAACGACATATGCAAAGAACAAAAATCAAGAGAACTTGACATACTTGAGGAGGGCCAGTATGGCCAGAACTGGTAAGTAAGCAAGGAAAAGAGTGACAGGGTGAGATTAAAAATACACAAAACACACATTATGTACGCCATAGTAAGGGAGTTGGGATTTTATTCTAATGACAATTAGAAAGCCATGATTTGATCTACATTTAAGATTACTTTTGCCATCACATGGAAAAGGAACTGGAAGGGTAGACCAATTAAGTGCTTTAAATAATAAATGGAAGAGACAATGATGGCTTGGACTAGGATGATGGAAGTAAAAATGGAGAAAGGTAAAGACCTTAGCAATATAATATGCAGGCAAAATTGACAGGATTATTAACAGACTAAATATGGAAAGTGAAGGAAAGAGCACAAAAATGAATCTTAAGTTTTTGTTCAAGCATCTTTCTAAGGATGTTCATCTTTACTTGATTTCATAAAAGCCTAGCTAAGACTGGGCTTATGAGTCAGCAAAAATAACGCAGAATAAAAATTAGTAAATTCGGGTCCTGGAAGGCACCCGTGGCTCAAAGGAGTAGAGCGCTGGCCCCATATACTGGAGGTGGCGGTTCAGGCCTGACCCTGGCCAAAAACAAAAACAAACAAAAAAAAGAATTAGTAAATTCAGCTCAACTGAATTGGTTATGGCACTGGCCACATGCACCGAGGTAGGTGGGTTCGAACCCAGCCTGGGCCTGCTGAACAACGACAACTGCAACTAAAAACTAGCTGGGCGTTGTGGCAGGTGCCTGTAGTCCCAAGTAATTGACGCACTAAGGCAAGAGAGTGGCTTAAGCCCAAGAGTTTGAGGTTGCTGTGAGCTGTAACGCCATAGCACTCTGCCAAGGGTGACATAGGGATACTCTCCAAAAAAAAAAAAAAAAAAAAAAAAAAAATTAGTAAATTCTAAAATGAACTGAGGTACCAAGGCAAGCTAGAAAATATTCTCCCAAGGTAATTAAGAAATTTCTGTATATCTTAACTAGCTAAAGAGGGAACTGAAGCTGGACAGATGAATTAATCAGTTTATGGCCCTTGCTATTTATAATTTTTTATATTATATAGAAATTATACTTTTACATACACAGAAAAATAACTACACAATAATCAATACCAAAATTCCAAAACATGAGAAATTTCAGGATGATATATTAACATTTCCTTTTAATTATAAACATAGAGAACTTAAAAGTATGTGGCGGGAGGAAGCTCTGTTCCTCTTCATTGTAGCAACCAGACCAATGCTCCTTCACTGCCCAGTCCTCTAAAGCAATAGTTCTTAACCAGGACTGGACATCAAAATTATTTGAAAGACTTTCTAAAACTAGACATGTATAGAACTAAATGGAACGAAAAGGGGAAAATCTGGTTGAGAAACTGGATTGGTAGATGAAGGATGGTCTTGGTAGGGAATGTATTATTGTAAAAGCACTGTGGGAAATGGTGATGTGCATCCTTGATTAATCTTTAAAAAATTAACATTGAACCAAAGTTAATTTTCATAAAATTTTGATTATTAGCCTCTTCTAGTATTAATGGTTCAAATCACAAGATAAATATAGTCAGAAATAGTTCATGAATATAAATGAACTTAAGGGGGCAGTGCCTGTGGCTCAGTGGGTAGAGCACCAGCCCCACATACCGAGGGTGGTGGGTTCAACCCAGCCCCAGCCAAACTGCAACAAAAAAATAGCTGGGCATTCTGGCAGGTGCCAGTAGTCCCAGCTACTCAGGAGGCTGAGGCAAGAGAATCGCCTAATGGGTCCAGGAGGTGGAGAATGCTGTGAGCTGTGACATAACAGCACTCTACCAAGGGTGATAAAGTGAGACTTTGTCCCTAAAATAAATAAGCGAACTTAAGAAAATTGTCTTTTTGTGCATTAGTATTAAAAGTTTAAAATATTGAAATGGAAAAACAAAAGGATTCCTTTACACAATTATGTCTAAAATAGACCATTCTTTTTTTGGTCATGTTCCCCATCAATTTTAATTTAAATATAGTATTAGTTTATGATACAATCAAATTTAAACATCTCCTTAAACGTTTCCCCAAGCAATTTTCCCATGGAGTAGTGTCACTTCCTGTGAATAGTGATACATATAAAAGTATGACAAGCAAAAACCCCTCAACACAACTTGAATTTCTCAAATTTTTTCAATATTCAAAAGATTGGTAAAGTGTTAATATTTATTTTACTAAGCCACTTCATTCTACTGAAATAAATCTTCATTAGACAAAATTCTGAAATTGTAACTATTTACAGAAATAAAGATAGAAAGCTGAAAACTCTCACATCAGGGAGATCAGTTAGATTTTAGAAAAAATATAAACTTGGTGCTTGCTAGTGAAACTATGACAGCCTATTTTATCTCTTTACCTGATTTGGTAACATCTTAATGTAGCTTTAAATCTTCCTCAAGGAATAGAAAAAAATGCTCAAAATACAAAACTAATTTACAATATAAAAAATACATGCAAAGAACACAATATACTTTCTATCCAAATGACAGGAGTTATAATTCTAAGAATTATGTCATAACTCCCAAAATATTAGAAAACAATGCACTTGAACAAATCACAAAAATCCCTTTTCTATAGAAATCAAAATGCACAATTTTTAAATGTTACTATGTGAAGTAACCAGCAAGAATGAATAAAATGGAATATAAGCACACAAGAAATATAGACATAAAGTATATGCGACAACACAAAACTCTATCCTTTATAGTTTTTTATTCAACTTGAGATTTCTTTTCATCATTAATAAATTAGGAAGAGGCATATGAGGTTACTTAATATAATTTTTCTAGCTTTTATTTAAGAAAGTAACCATCTACTATAATTCTTCCAGTTGTATCAATACATGTGACTTTGAGAATTACTTATTCTAAAGTCTCTGGACAGGTGAGGTGTATCACGCCTATAATCCTATTACTTTGGGAGGTCAAGCTGAGAGAAATGCTTAAGGCCAGGAGTTTCAGACTAGCCCAAGCAAGAGCAAGATCCTGTTTCTACAAAAAAAATAGAAAAATTAATTGGGTACGGTAGCACATGCTTGTAGTCCCAGCTACTTGAGAGGCTGAGGCAAGAGGATCAGCTGAACTCAGGAGTCTGAGATTGCAGTGAGCTATGATGACACCACTACACTCCAGCCTCAGCAACAAGAGTGACACCCTGTGTCAAAAAACAAAAACAAAAACCACCTCATATTCTAACAATGTACATGCTAGATATGCACTAATTTACTCAAGAAAAAAAGATAACAACATAGTATTCTACTCCATAAGTTCAGATAAAAGTTTTGATCTCATTCTCTAAAAATGTTGGGGAATAAGTGTACTAACAGACCATCATTTCACAGAGGCATGATTTCCCCATCAATCATACTTAGATTGACCTTCCTCTTAACAGATTACAGCTTTAACCCAACATGATAAAAGGAAGAATTTTTAAAAATGTCTTGGATACAGGTTATTTATCCCAAAACTCAAATTAAGGGGTCCATTCCCTGAATACTTAATATAATTCTTAATACACAGATATCTAACTTTGGGATATCATTTGTTTTTATGCCTATGGAAATTAAATTCTCAATACAGTATGCATTTTGTACCTTTTTTTTTTTTGAGACAGAGTCTCAAGCTGTCATCCTGGGTAGATTGCTATGGCGTCTTAGCTCACAGCAACCTCCAACTCTTGGGCTCAAGTGATCTTCTTACCTCAGTTTTTCTATTTTTGCTCAGACTGGTCTTGAACTCATGGGCTCAAGCAATCCAGCCGCCCTGGCTGCTCAGAGTGCTAGGATTACAGTTGTGAGCCACTGCGCCCAGCCTTATAGACTTTTTTTAAAAAAGCTGCGCTAGTAGAGTTTTGTCTTTTTTATATACAAATATATTCCACTTAGAAGGTAGCAGGTCTAATCAATACCTACCATTAAAATCACAGCCTTGTAAAATGTGGTAGAATAATTTTCTATTCTTAAAATATCCAAAATCTAGATTCATGGTAAACTGAACCTTGGATTCAAAGACTCTGCCCTTTCTTATACTTGATCCTTCTTTTATTTTGCTATCTTTACACTCTCATTTTTATACCCACCATCAAAAAATTAGATTAAAATCATGTAGATACAATCACGAAGACATTATAAATATTCTTTTTCTTTTGAGAAGTAAAAAACCCTATTACTTTTAAGTAGATATAAAGTGTAACATCTTTATCCAATTACTGTATAACAGTTAACATTTCAAGGCAGGGCACCTGGCTCATACCTGTAATCCTAGCACTCTGGGAGGCCGAGGCAGGTGGACTGCTTGCGCTCACGAGTTTAGACCAGCCTGAGCAAAAGCAAGATCCGTCTCTACTAAAAATAGAAAAACTGAGGCAAGAGGATCACTTGAGCCCGAGTTAGAGGTTGCTGTGAACTATGACGCCATAGCACTCTACCCAGGGTGCCAGCTTGAGACTCTGTCTCAAAAAAACAAGCAAAAATAAAGTTGACATTTCAATTGTAACATCATAAATTGGTTAAAAGCACAAAATTTCCTCTCCTCATTATATTATGCAATAAAAATAACAAGGTTCAACACATTCCTGAAAAGCCTTTTTTTTGGTAGAGACAGGGTCTTGCTATGTTGCCAGGCTCATCTCAAACTCTCAAACTCCTGGCTCAAGTGATCCTCCAGCCTCTGCTTCCCAAAGTGCTGGGATTACAGGTGTGAGCAAACATCCCAGCCCCAAATATACATAAAGGTATATATATAAAACCTTTAATAGAGACCTTGTGGATCTAGCCAAAATAAATGCAACTCCATTTCCATCTCTAGTTTTCTCCTCAATAATCACAGAATTTCAACAACTGATTTATCTGATCCTACTTCATTTTGGCTGACTTCCCATCTACTATAAAAGATATTGAACTACCAAGTATTAGAAATACTATATGCACTAATAAAATAATTAACTACCCTAAAACTTCCTCACAAAATCTATTTGATCTTATTGACAAAATCAGGCAAATATAAGTCAGTTCATAACAGGAATTTAATCTGAGTTTTATCAAACACATAGTTTTCCATATTTGATAGAGATCATAGGCTACACAATCACTTTGCTTTCTTTGTCTGCACATAGTAATCTTCCCTTTGGCCTAACTTCAGCCTTGAATCTTCCCAGATGACTTGTCATTAATTGATTCATCAAATATCATTAGACTATTGACTATATATAAAATATAATACTTAAATCTCAGGCAGTCCACAGGTGAGTTGCTGCTAGCATTCATGGCTAGGATTTACATGCCTATATGTGCCTGGAGTTTGAAAAGGTGTGTATCTGTAATTCCTCTCCTTCTGCTAAGACTCTTCCTATATCCTCCTACTCTAGGGTAACTACATTTGAGTGACAAAAAGAATAAGAAAACGATGACTTTCAAAATCAAGCTGAGAAGAATCAAAGAATAACTGAAGAAACAGAAGGGGCTCCAATCATCCAATTCATTCCTACAGAATTTGAGGACAACTCCTAACTAAACATGTGTAACACACAGCTCTCCCCAACTGATTATCTACAATGCACTAGGCACCACTGAGTTAAAAAGGTTAAAGAAAAAAAAAATCCTTGGAGTTCTCAACTTATTTGTTTGAAGAAGGAAAAATACAACAAAAAAAGGACCAACTTCTAACTTCCACCTTCACCTAAGAATGAGATCAGATCTTAACAATGCTGAAACAAAACTCCCTCATGTCCACCTATAAAATTACAGGCACACCTTGAAAATCATCTACTATTACCTTCTTCTTATAGAAATGAAGGCTCTAAAACACAGAAACCAAGAGGTATGTCGAAAACTACACAGCTACTTTAGTAGAACTGGTACCAGGTTCTAAAGATAATTGAGTCAAAATCCAATGAAAGCAGTCCAAGAGCTGCAGGAGACTTTGCTGCAGATGTAGATCGCTGAATCTGTAACCTACAGTTGGAGGGAACCCCTGCCCACTCCCATTCAGTCCCTACCCACTAGTTATGGTACAAAAGACAACACAATGAGATTTAAACAAGAAGCCCACCATAAGAACTCTCAAACCTATCAAGGACATGTTAACCAAGGATTTCCCAACCACAGAATATTATCTACTGGTAGCTATTTAAGCCTTACCTGACAGGTCTCCAAGGCAGCTGCAGCAGCCACATCCCCCTGTGCGCCAAAAACGTCTCGCTCAGTTTCCTGAAATTCCCATCTAGAAAGGGAATGTAGCCAGCAGGCATTCCCATCCCAGTTACAGTTCTACTGTTCTACTGTAACTTTCCCTGGGACACAACAATCTGTATCCATACACATACATACACAGAGCAGCCCCTTCTAGGATAAGCCCACAATTATAGGACCACGAAAAATGTCCTCTTCACAAAAACACTGGAGACCCCTGATCTTAACCATACAATAGTTGTTATTCTCTTAATTTATTTCTTAATGTAGAAAACAATTCCCAAACTAGAGGACCTGGAAAGCTTTGAATGATTCTGCTGAATATACCTGAAAAACAAAGTAGTTACAAAAAAAAAAAAAAAAAAAAAAAAAAAAAAAAAGAAAAAAAAATGCAAATTAAAAATAAAAAATAAAAAAAATTTTGTTATATAATAATTTAAAAAAAAAGGTTATATTATTTTTTCGGGTTTAAAATT
>CAUYPK010030364.1:0-28386 GCA_963574355.1 Loris lydekkerianus
ACTTGATGGAGTCTGGGGGTGTTCACTCAGTTCCAGCCCCACCCTTAATTTATGTTACTGGCTGAACAGAACTACCCTGTGGGAGTTTGTTTCTGACTCTGCAGAGCCCCTGCTGAATTCCTCTGCAGAGGAGAGGCTGACTTGACTTCCCAGCACCTGTGCCTCAGACCCTGTCTTTACTCCTGCAGGTTTGTATTTGCAGCATGGTTAGATGTCAGCTGTAGCCTATTGGCCTCTTTTGTCTATAGGCTGATGATCCCCTGAGGGCCAGGTGCATCTTAGGCTCAATAGAGTGGTCCTTTGGATCAGCCCCACTCTGGGAATTTCCCAACTCTGGGAGTGCATTTTCTAGTCCCTGCATTCCACCCAAGCCAGTACCGCCTCTGGCCAACCCTTTAATCATGGGGCCTGTGTTTCAGTCCCAGGTCTGATCTGTGCTGGTTGCCATCTGAGAAGATGCCCAGCCTCATCTGATTGTCCAGGGAAACAGGAGGAGTGGCTACAGGATATCTGGGGGTGGGCCTTGTTATTGCTAAAGACGGCTGCTGCTCTGTACCTCGGGGCTCCACTGCTCCTTCGTGATTCCTTCTTAGCCGACCATCATCTCCTCATTACTGTGTTGTAGAATCAGCACTGTCCAGCTGCAGTCCAGGTCTTGTCTACACCTCTCGAGCAGTCACCCCAGAATCTGGACTCCTGGAGGGAAGTCCTCCAGACCTCAGAGTGAGAGTGGTGGGGGGTGCTGGGAGCTCAGGGTTGCAGGTTGTAACACTGAGCTCATTGAGAGAAAAATAGACAGATGCAAAGGCTACCATACACACTAGCCCATAGATACAGAAACAGATGGAGTCACATAGACATACAGACAACTCCCACGACAACAGCAACATAAAAACAACTGCAATAAAAATAGTGATAGTTGTAAAATAATTTTTAAAAAATAAATAAATAAGTGGTGTTTGTAGAAAAGTTAAAAGAGAAGAAAGGAGAAATGAAAATTAGAAGAAATAGAAATAAAAAATATATATCTATCTAAAAAGTAATAATAAAAAATTAACAAAAGCTCTCCCAAGTAAATGGTGAGGAAAAAACAGAACAAAAGAACAACAACAAACAAACAAAAAATAAAAGGAAAAAAACAAAAATAAAAAGAAAGGCACCATCTACAAAAAAATTGTTCTTGTATATAGAAATATACATCTGCATGTATGATGTAAGCTTCAGCTTTCGTAGGAATATAATCATACTGCAATATACCTTCTGGACACCAGGTGGCACTGTGTGCAGTTCCCAGGCTTATACCTGATTCACAGTTTATACTGTTACCATGGTAACCGCCTTCCATGGCCGATCCCCATTTTGGAGTTTCTGTAAAAGTTTGTCACCTAAGTAATGTGTAACCTCAGCTATTTTGCTCCAGACAGCACTCACGACCGGCCTTCCCACTCAGTGCAGGAGTCCCCACTTCTCCAATCTTTCCACTCAGCTCCCAGGTTCTCCTGCAAGCTGGCGACTACAATCAGCTGTGGGGGTGGGGGGTGCTGCTGGGTTCGCAGCGGTGGCAGGAGCCGGTTCCCGTAGAGGGAGGACTCAGGGACCTTATTCTGAGTTTTATGGTTCAGAGTTTCCCTTTTTGATTGGGACCAGCCAGTTCGCAGTGCAGCCTGAACCACCAACCCCCTCTAGCTTTCTTCAGCAGGAATGTTGTGGTCTTATTCAATCCCTGCTGGTCTGGGGGAGGGCATCCGCCCTTAGATAGTTCAAAATGTCTGTTTCCTGGGCGGACTCCCTTCCCTTCAATTGTCCAACAGGTTGACTGGTTCCCCATGGTTTTGAGTGGCTCTCCTTTTGGATGCCTCTCTCAGTTCAGGAATAAATATTTGTTAATTGGGTTTTATCAGCATTTGCAAGCTGTTGCCCTCTGTAAGGAAGGGACCTGTTGGCCAGCACGGCCAGACAGGGAAGAATCTCTACAACAGAGTCTGTGGTTTTAAATTACCCCTCAGACATAGCAGTTCACCACTTCACTGAGCGTCTCCAGCTGTCTGTTCACACCAATAATCCACACTCAGGGAAGGTCCAGACCCCCTTTCCTCTCTCCTGATGGCCCGGGAGAGGTGGGTTACACGTCCGTCCTGTCCGCCATCGTGCTCCGCCCTCCAAACTTGCAGCTTCTATTTCCACCATCTATGATTGCTCAGTCTTGGAACCTTGGAACTCTTCTTGGAACTCAGCAACCATGCTTTGGGAATACCCAAGCCACATATATAGCATGCAAGTTGATGTATCAATTAACAGTCTCAGCTGAACTCTTTGCTGATAACCAGGATCAAATACCTGCCATGTAAATGGGAAATCTTGGCTGTCCTAGCATAATTGCACCTACAAAAGATATAACCAAATCCAATTTTATATTAAGGAAGCAACCCAGTTTAGACTGGTCAATACCAAGAATGGTGAGAGATAGAACAGTCATTGTTTCAAGCCACCAAGTTTTGGGATGGTGTGTTATGAAATAATAGAGAACTGAAGTGAGAGTTCTGTGTGTAGGCATCAATGAAGCCACGAGCATGGAATGCAGTTAATAGATAAGCAAGTGACATGAAAGAAAAGAGGTTTTCCTGGTCTGTTTTCTGTTTCTATAACTGAATGCTGTGACTATGTCACTTAAAAAAACAAAAAACAAACAAACAAACAAAAAAAAGTATTTCTTACAATTCCAGAGGTCTCAAAGTTCAAAAATATCTGATGAGGGTCTTCTTGTGTTATCTCCTGGAAGGATAGAAAGGGCAAGCAACTGTAAGAGAATGAGAAAGTACAAAGGGCCAGGCTGACTTTATAACAATATATATTTTTTTTCTTTTTGGGAGCATCTTGTATTATAAATTCAATTTCTGTAATAGATATGAGGCTATTCTAATTTTCTATTTCTTCTTAAATCAGTTTGACAAGTTATGTTTTTCAAGAAGTGTGTTCTTTACATCTCATGTATTGAATATATGGGCTCAGTCGTTTATGGTCCACCCTTAATATCCATTCACTATGTGTAGGCTTCATTGTGATACATCATCTCATATTTTTAATATTTGAGTTTTCTCTTTTACTTAGTTTATCTTGGTGTAAGGATTTATCAATTATATTAATCTTTTGAGGCATTTTCTTTTTTTATTGTTGGGGATTCATTGAGAGTACACAGAACCAGGTTACACTGATTGCTTTGTTAGATAAGGACCCTGTATAATTGTGTCCTGCCCCCAAAAGGTGTACCCCATCCCTTGTACCCTCCCCACTCCTTTTCTTTCTCAGCTTTCCCCATCCCTCACCTCCACTGTGTACTAGGACCTTAATTGTCCTCATATCAGAATTGAGTAGATAGGATTCTTGTTTCTCCATTCTTGTGATACTTTACTAAGAATAATGTGTTCCACAACCATCCAGGTTAATAAAAAGGATGTAAAATCTCCATCTTTTTTAGTGCTGAATTAGTATTCCATGATATAGATTATACCACAGCTTGTTAATACCACATACCACAGCTTGTTAATCCATTCCTGGGTTGGTAGGCATTTAGGCTATTTCCACATTTTGGCGATTGTAAATTGAGCTGCAATAAACAGTCTAGTGCAAGTGTCCCTGTGATAAAAGAATTTTTTTTTCCTCCTGGTTAGATGCCCAGTAATGAGATTGCAGGATCAAATGGGAGGTCTAGCTTGAATTCTTTGAGGGTTCTCCATACTGCCTTCCAATAAGATTATATTAGTTTGCAGTCTCACCAGCAGTGGGAGAAGGGAGCAATGTTCCCTTCTCTCCACATGCATGCCAGTATCTGAAATTTTGAGACTTTGTGATGAAAGCCATTCTCACTGGGGTTAGATAATGTCTCAGGGTAGTTTTTATTTGCATTTCTCTCATGATTAGGAAAGATGAGCATTTTTTCATATGTTTGTTAGCCATTCATCTGTCTTCTTTAGAGAAGGTTCCATTCATCTCTCTTGCCCAGTGATCTAAGGGATTGTTGGCTCTTTTCGTGTTTATTAATTTGAGTTCTCTGTAGATCCTAGTTATCAAGCTTTTGTCTGAATCAAAATATAACAAAATATTTTTGAGAAAATTAGCCCATCCCCCATGATAATGGGCTTAATCCACCCATAAGGCCAGGCCTCATAATGTAATGACCTTTTTAAAAAAACACATTTTAGTACTGTTACAGTGGCAATTAAATCTCAGTATGAGTTACAGAAGGGCATTCAAACCATAGTGGAAACTTGGAATAAAATGCTGGAAATCTCAAAATTGCTAGGCATAAAAAAAGAAGCCAGTAACAGAATCTGTGAAATATGTTCAAGTAAAAATAAATCCAGGAGATTGTCAGTGACCTGTGAACCAATGGAAGAGAGAGAGGGGTCACAGGGGTGAGTGTTAATGAGAGATCAAATAAGATACAGCTTATAGTTGCTTGTTACATTTAATGATATAGAAGATAAAGGTGGCCTTAGCAAAATCAATTTTAAAACTGACAGGAAAGAAGCCAGATTGAGTTAGAGAGGTAGCTGGAAAATGACAAGAAATGAGTACGGAGAAACAGAGTATATACTCCCTTGAAGGGCCAAGAAAATTGGCCTGAAAAATCTCCATCTCTCCCCACCCTCTCTCCTTTTCACTCTCTCCCCTTCTCTGAGGGGAGAAAATACTGTTAAAAGATTTAAATTATCTTTAAGTGATGATAAAAGGAAAGAAATTTAAAGTGAATTTAAGAGAAAAATGTGAGTAATATTTTAATCTTTCCAGAAAGGATCCGCAAACCACAGCGCATCCATTTAGGTACTGTCTCTGTTCATTGTCCAAACACACTGTAACCTCAAAAGAACATTTGCTACAAAGCTTACTTTGTAACAGAACTTAGCTGTATCAGGGATTCAAAGAAAATTATTTACTGATATATCAAGATGACCTTATTAAAATGCCTTAATTGCACCTACAGCAGAAATTTAATCCTAAGATTTTACTGCTCCAAAAAAAAAAAAAAAAAAAAAAAAATCCATCTTTTAAAAGTTTAGGAAGTTTCTTTCTTCTAAGGTAAATATGATTCATTTGGGGAATAATGTTCAGAAATATGATAATATCTCCTCACTGATGTGAAAGAGTATATATATATATACATATATATATATATATATATATATTTTTTTTTTTTTTTACAAACTTCAGAGGACTATGTAAGATTGTGGAGAAAGTTGTGGAGAAAGTTAGATGATGTCCTTCCCAAATGTGTCTGTTCATTAGTGAATTTATATATATGCCAAATAGCTTTCTGGGAGCAGAATGGCTGTACGTAGTACCTTGGTTCTTTCTCTGGGTATTGCAAAGATATGATAGTTTGTCTTAAGAAATGAATTGTTATATTTAACTAAGATAAAGGAATAGCAAAGAAAAATAGTATCAAAAGAGCAAACAAGGGTGGAAACAATTTTAGATCAGTGCCTTGGGATGAACACCTTGGGACTTGGGACAGATACCCTGGAACTACGGAGAGGGATCGAGGAGAAATTATTGTGAAGGTGTGAAGTGAAAGGCATTATAGTGAAGACCCAGTAAGTCATTCTTTAAGGTGAAGGCGGTTTTCCTAGAGAAATCTTGGCAGAAATAGATCCATCCTCCCTTGTTCATGGAAGCTCCTTGGAATCTATGGAAATCAGTCACGATTCAACTTGAGTGAGTCAGTCCACTGGCCAACCATTTTTTTTTTCCCCCTATATTCCTTCTTTATTCTGACTTCCTAATTTCCACTTGTTCAGAATTTTCTTTCATGACCCAATTTCTTCATTATTTAACTTAGTCTTTTAGGAAATTAGGGGAAGCAGGGAATTTTCCTTCTATTCTCTTTTCACATTCGGAACTTGGAACTTTAAATTTTCAGGAAACCATAAAAAAATGGCATAAGTAAAATTCTAGGACAAGTTAACAAGAGCATATAAAATAATTTGTTTCTAAAATAATCTTATGAGGGAAAAGCACAAGCCAGAGCAGATTTTTTCGAAATGCATAAGCAACACTTGCTCAGTTCCACCTGCTGCAGTTGAAGGAAAATAAGCAAAAGGGAACACTGACAAAGTAATTCTTTCAAGCAATCAAATGTCCATTCATTGATTTCTTGCCCAAGCAGAGCAAATCAGGAAGTTTCCATAAGCTCAATGAGTTTCCAAAATATAGTATGTCTGCGCTGGCTCCACTCCTGCCAATTACCACACTCCCTAAGCATCCTCAATATTTTGACAATAATTGCAAATGCTTTCAAAGTGAAAATAGGTCCGCCAAAAAAATATGTGCCACATAGCAATACTTGAACTCTTTCCCCAAAGTGCTTGAATGATTTTAGTTTTGCATTATAATTGTTAAAATGGATTAAACACACACAAAGAAACACAATTGCAAAACCAATTGTGCTATCTGGCTGACTTAGCTCCAAAGCATCAATAATGACAGAAATTTTCAAATTGTTAACCACAATCCTCCCAAATTAAAATGAAATCATTTTCTAGGTTGTAAAACTTGCATAATTAGAGCAGTGGTTGTCAACCAAGAGGAACTTTGCACGTTTGGCAGTTTCTGAAGACATTTTTGTTTGTCTCAGCTGGAGAAGGGGGTGCTCTTGGCATCTGGTTGTTAGAGATCAGGGATGCTGCTAAACTTCCTGCAAGCCACAGGCCAGCCCCCTACAACAGAAAATCATTGGACCAGACGTCAATGATGTCATCTCCCGAGTTGGAGATGTCATAAAGAATCATTTCCTTTTTTTATGAAGCCCCCTTTGGATTAGAAGAATAAAAACCAGAGCATCAGTATATAAGAAGAAAGGTATTTCTCAATTCATTATATTTTTCAGGGAATGGAGTAGAATATTATTGCTATATCTGAAAACAATGCCAATATCAGGTTATTAAGAATTTAAGTGAAACCTTACATGAGTGAGGTACCTAGAATAGGCAAATTTATAGAGACAGTGAGTAGATTAAAGCTTAAAAGGAAATTGGAGGAAGGAGAATGGGAATTTATTGCTTAATAATTACAGAATTTATATTTGAGGTGCTGAAAAGTTTTGAAAATAGATTGGATAAACATTGCATAACACTGTTTATATAATTAATACCTCTGAAGTGTACACTTAGAAATAGTTAAAAATGTCAAATTTTGTTTTATACACACACACACATATATATAGCCACAATTAAAAAATATTAGTTATGCCTTATACCAAAAACTATTGAATGGTACACTGTATGATATGTGAATTATATTTCAATAAAGCTGTTAAAAAATAATAAAGCAAGTTGCTGCTGAAAAAAAGAAAATGTAAGCTAAAAGGCAGAGTCTAAGGCACTGAAATCTCTGCATTGCTCTGTCTTTTAGGTAATTTTGAAATTAGTAAATACTTTAAAATGTGGATAAACTCTTTAATATTCTGAGTTTACAATGAAGTTCCTAGCTTATTTTAAGCAGTTACTTTTCTTATGCAAATACCAAATGAGACACTGAAGTACTTACCAGCAAAGTGACTCCATATTTCTATAAATGAGCCTGATGTTACCAAGGTAGTTTAAAGCATTAGATGAAAGGAAATAATTGCTGGCGACTAAAATAAAATACATATATTTAATTCAGTTAAAATTTACTGATACCCACTTCCATTAATTCTGGTTTTGCAACCATGCAGACAATATATGTTAGTTTCCAGAGGTAGCACAAAGAAAGGGAAGGTTGTAGAAATTCTTCACATTGATGTTGGGGCAATGATCTCAAATGTTGCAGTGGGAAACAGCAAATTTAAAGAGGTAAGGGATACAGATTGACTCACTGGGAACTTTATCAGGAAAGAGGCAGCAGAGCTTAAAAAATGGTCCTGCTGCTAAAAAAATGACCTTTCATTTAAAGAAAATAACCCTACCTGCACTGTGTGGAACAACACCTATGACTTACATATTTTATCATATGCAGACACCTACCTTAGCAATCCGAATGATGAGCTAAGTGTTGATCCACACTGGGCTTTAGTGTGGAGGTAATCAGAGTACAAAACTTCAACTCTCTTTATATTTTTGAATTTTGAGTGTTCTACAGGGGATGAGAGTAATTTTTTTGGAATTATAAAAACCTCCATTATTAGAAATTAATTTATTCTAGTCAGTCCTATTTGTTCGATGTTCTACCAAAGTAAAAATATTCCTAAATGTTTGACACACTGTTCTACCAACAGCCCTCAAAATCTTGACTTGAACTAATTTATTCAATCAGCTCTACTAACATATTCCTAATTTAGAGAGACAGGATTATGATTTTTAAACAAGGATGATGAATTGACCCAAACATTCCTTTTCTAAAGGGCATTCCTAGGAACACTACTTTCTTAGGTTGCCATATGCAGAAAAAGTAGTTCACAGTTTAAAGAAGTTCAGGACATACTGCCTGTATCAAACTGTTTCAGAGAGTGTACATGCAGACTAGAAGAGTAAAATCTTTGAGAAACATATTAAATTATTTCTAGAAAATCACAGATTTTTCCAATTGCCCATGTGATCTGTCACACCAATTAATGTCCTGAGTAAAATCTGAGAACTAGGTGTTTAGAACATGAGTCATTGCATATCTATTCTCACATAGCAAATTTCATTATACCACAGTCTCCCTGGGTTAAAAGTCAGGCATGGCATAGCTTAGCTGGGTTTACTGCCCAGGGAAAAGGCTAAAGTCATAATATCAGTACTGACTAGTACTTGGGTCAGATATAAAGCTCAGGATTATTTTCCAACTTCAAGTGGTTGCTGGCACAATTCATTTCCTTGCAGCTGTAGAAGAAAAGTGGTCTGCATCTTCAAGGCCCGCAAGAGAGAGTCTCTGCTACATCAAATCTTGGACCTGTAGATTTTCTTTTGAAAAGCTCCTCTAATTAGATCAATCTCACCTAGAATACTTTCTCCTTTAATGAAATCAACTGGTTAGGAACCTTAATTGCATCTGCAATATATATTCACCTTTGTCTTATAATCTAACCACTGAGATAACACCTGTTATATTCATAAGTCCTACTTGTACTCAAGGGTGAGGGTTTATATTATACAAAGCCTTGGGGGAAGAGGGAATCAGGGAGCCATCTGTGTATTCAATGAAGCATATTAGAGAACTTTAAGTGAAGGAACATGCACAGTAAGGAGATCAAAGCACAGCACAAAATACGTTAAGAGAACATCAGAACCACAATTATCAGGTACTACAGCTGAAACCTTTAAGACAGGCCTGACATGAGCATATAAAAAAGTAACTAATATTTCTGGACATCAATTAAAAATTTTTTTTAATTGTTAAATCATAGCTGTGTACATTAGTGCAATCAAGGGTTACAATGTGCTGGTTTCATATACAACCTGAAATATTCTCATCAAACTGTTCAACATAGTTGAAATTTTATAAGATAATGCCATTCTGGCATTTTCTTTTAATAAACCTTTAGACCCATTACCACAACCCAACAGAGTAAAAATGTGTGACAAGACTGGTGTGTAATGAAAAAAAAAATTATACTTTTCTTAAGAAATGCAGATGATAAATAGATGGATAACAGACAGGTAGATAGATATCACCCATAATGTAAGTAAAAAGCTCAATAAAAATTAATTTCTAATAACTATACTCTTGATTTTGAATGTCATATTTAATTAAAAATTAGCTTCATTTAAAGGTTGCAAATGAAATCTCCACCATTTAGATTTATTTTTCTACCTTGGCATTTATTAAATCCATTAAATCCCTTTAAAATATCTTTTACCTTTTACATTATATCTAAACGTCAGAGGAAGAAAAAAGCAATGGAAAAAGAAAGAATAAAATATTTTTATCAGAATTTTCATAAATAAATTAATATTTTTATTCAGAAGCAAACTATAGAAAATAATACTAGACTGGTTTATTACTCTTTATTGTTGTATTAAATAGTATACAATATACTTTTAAGTGAAATTAGAGTCTCATTCCTCATTATTGTTTTTACAATGCTGGTTTTTAGTCTATTGATTTAAAAAAAAAAATTGCTTCTCTTTTCAACAGGAAGTATGAGATCATTGACAAAGCTTAAGCTCAAATGTCTTGATAGAACACTGTTCTTTGCACCAGCTATACACTGTACATATTGCATATTTTAAATCATTTATATTTCAGAGGAAAGGGTTAGCTACATGATTTACGTACTAGTGATAACATTCCACTCCACAAAATTAGCTGTGCATAAAATAATTGAAACTTACTCCTAAAAATTTATAATCATTCCAGAATTACGTTAATAACAAGATTTTCAAAAATAACCTTGAAAAGCAAGAAAAGTTCCTTTTGGAGAAATAGAACGACAGATCCAAGTTTCCAATCCCACTGGACTAGAACATAAATCAGGTAAAAATATATAATTTCATAACAAGCCAATTCTCTATTAGAAAGGGGATGTGGGTTCTGGGAGGCAGGCACTTACTCTGACTTATGCACACCACAGCATTGTCCATAGAATGTACAAATAGCCTTGTGAAAAAAGGTTAATCAAAAGTGCAGTTTGACTTGGGATAAAATGCCTGCGATGGCTGACCAATTCGATTCATATCTCCTAGTGGAGATCCATAATGTCTCAATTCTTAATTATCTAGTCTTTTGTGCATTAAAAAAATGGCCAATAAAATGTCAGCCAAGAAACACACTGTTCATTCCTTTCAGGTTTATTTTAAACCTATTGCACTTAGGCTAAAGCTAAATCAATTTTTCATGAATATCTACCCCGGTAGATTGCACCTCAAGCCAGTTCGGATCCCCAGAGAATTTTAAAAAAGAGATTTATCAAGTAACATGTAACACCTCAGGAAAAAGAAACAGGGTTTTTAATTGCTTTGTGCGCTCCATAATTGAAGACAGGCACCTTCTTGAGGCGCTCGCTGCCAGGAGGAGTGAGACTCCACTTGGCCCTGCCTAATTAATCCTGTGATACAAACCTTCTGGCTTCAATTTTCACATTTCTGTCTCTTTTTAGAGGTGATAATAAAACTAAAAATTTATGTTGGTTACTGTATGACTATAACTGTGCCAGCGGAACACAAATAAAACCATATGGGCTAACCACATTTCTGGTTTCCCTGTGGCCTGAGGCCCGGGGCTGCGCTTTGTGCTAACAAAGGTAGGGGAAAGTCAGCTGCAGGGCGGAAGTGCAGGTCAGTCCCTTCTTGTCAGTTTACTCTGTAAAGATGACTCACTGAAACATATGCCTTTTTATTGACAAAAAGAAATTCTCAAAATAGAATTGAACGCTCTGAAAGCTCAACATCTCAGTGACTGTGTATCACAAAACTGCACTAGAGCTCTTAATGAAAGACAAATTGTGCAACTTAACCTTTAAAAAAGCTGTCAGAGTGACAAGTGCAGGGTCTATTATCTTAATAGCTTACATATTAAAGACAAGTCTAATGTATCCTGAACATTATCCGTGACATCCGCAGTGTCCACAGGTGAGTTGGATGCATATTGCGCCCACATCACGAATTTGCTCCATTGACGACACAGGTCACAATTATTTTGCTTTTGTAGAGAACCTTGATTTGTAATGTGACATTATTGTTAAATATATGGTGGAATGATGCTTATATAAAGAGGAGGTGACTAAATGACAGAATAATGATAACTATGAAGTTGTTTTTCACATGGGAAGATAGTATTTTTGAAGATTGAAGTTAAACCAGAGAGTTATATTCCACCATGCTGTTCATATGTAATTCAGACTTTTCATAAAGATAAATGTCCAAAAATGATGTTGCTTGAATTATTTTTTATATGTTCTTAAGACTTCCACTTGTTATATCACTTTGTTTCTTTAACTTTCCTTTCAATCTTTGGGTTGTTGGTAGTTTTTTTTTTAATAGTTTCTACTTCTGCTGAATTTTTAAAAATATGGGAGCCATCTGGTGGTCAACAATTATATTTTTCTTAATTCTAAAAGCAATTTTGTTTTTATTATGAAATAAAATTTTAAATTACAATTTAAAATTACATTTTAAAGATACATTAAGTTATTTTATCCCAACATAAGTATATTTAACAAAGGCACTAATTCACTGCTCCTATAGGCTTAGTTAAATAAATTCTGAACACAAAATTAACTTTCCAAATATTTTGCTTTCACTGTAAACTCATTTTTTACAAATATCTAATGAACTATTTTTTCCATGAGTACTTATCAATTAGTGAGTTAAATCATTCAAGGAGTTGGAGAAAAATATAAATATATCTTTAAAATTCGTATAATGTATATGCCTTCATACTTTTGAAAACAAAGCAAATGATTTTAATAGAATATTCTTTTTAAAGGGAAAAGTTTGGGAACTAGGTCCAGGATTCTATAAATATACAGACATGGAAGAAAATTTTAAAGGGAAAAGCTGAAATGCAAATACTATAAAGGTTCAAGTTTTGGCCAGTGACATGTGAAACATCAAAACAGAATTGACATTAATAGCAGTTGTTGAAATTCTACATCCTCGTTCATACAAACTTAAAATAAATTGCTCGCCTTCTAAATGAGCATATTGAATGTGTGTGTATATATAAGACACATATAAACTATAAAATGTGAACTTATTAATATATTATTTATATTAAAATGACTATTCATATATGGTTGGAAATGTATTAATAAACATCACTACACTTTAATTTCTATTTCATGATTATATGGTAGCATTCTTTTTATTGTTGTTATCATGAAGCCTGGTTAAATGTTTTTACTGTTAGTCAACAAATATTGATTATTTATTCTATGGCAGGTTCTGATGAAGACCTTGTATAAATAATCTCATTGATTCTATGTAAAATAAAATACTACCTCATAGGTACCATTTCATCTTCTCCCATTTATTCCTGCAGGTATATGAGACTCAGAGAAATTATGAAATACCAGGAAGAGAGAGAGACCTTGGTTTCCACCCATCTTTGACTCCAATTTCTATACTTTTATCTACTATTCAAAGCCAAAGTGACAGCTGGACATTCTAATTAATTGTAGTTTATGTTTTCAACAACATAACTATGTCCTCAATCAGCTTTTGATTAGAAGGTAAGGCCTTCACTTTATAAGCCAAATCTGTTATATACTTATCTATTAAGTATTAAGTCATGTGGGAAGTGAATTAATCAAATGTCTGTGTAACTCTCACCCATTGTTTAGTCTGTTAGAAAATCTTTCTTCCTTCCCTCTGGAACAACTCTTTTCCCTTGCCCTTCTACTTCGATTCAGGCAGCTTGCCATTCATCCCCCATCTTTGGAGTTCAGTGGGGAGTGCCAATCCTGCCCTTGGGGGATTGGGTATGTATCCCAAGACCAGCAACAGTGACATGTTCAGGAGAGAGCCAGAGACCCACGCCACAGCAAGCAGAGCCTTCTAGTGGGAATCTTACTGTTAGTCTGGAAAGAAGGGTGGAGAGACTCTTTCCTGCCAGGTCTCTAAGTTGAGATAATACAACATCTAGGCATGAAGCTGTACTTACCTCTGATCCCCTTGCAAGAACCCTCCATACACACTCCACAATACTTGGGGGAATAAAGAAAGTGAGATGAACACTCATGGCAATTGAAATGAGAAATTAAGAAAAATAGCCTTAAACTTGCACTTGATCTGGTCTACATATCAGTTCTTAAGAGCTCCAAAGCAGTGTTACTCCCTGAGAAGTTCCTTCCGCGTTTGAGCTGACTCCTACCGGGAAACTTGTTTTTTTCCTCTGGGTTTTGTTTTTGTTGTTGTTGTGCCTTAAGCTAGGGAGAGTTGGATCTTTGTCACTTGAAGAAGTCATTCTATTATATGATTATAAAATATCAGGTGCCTGTATGGCAGAAAACAAGGATAACTAGGGTTAGCTGATAGTGTCTTTTGGGTGGGTTATAAAACATATAGTTTCGCTAGGAAAAGAGCCAACGTGCCTGCATATGGCAGGGAAGTGTGACACAAAGCACCAGACTGGTTTGGGCACACACAAGGATGAGCCACTTTCCAAAAGCTCAGCAGTTTTAATCCCCACTGACTTACAATTTTTGTTTTTATTTCATCCTTTTACATGTAAAACTGGACTCCAAAATTTGCACTCTTAGGGAATAATGTGCACATGCAAACATATATGTCCCACTTTCTAATTTGATATGATCTTCTTTGGGCCAGAAGTAATTCCTCCCAGAACTCTATTTCATAGACTACTGAGAAAGGAAAGTGGCACATGCATTGTTAACAATAATGTAAATCTGGATGTAATCAGAATAAATTTAGCTATTGAGACTAAATATACAGATGTATTGAGCCAAAAAACACACACTTTCAAGTTGTCCTTCTCTAATGTAGTGTACCAGCATTGCCACTTACCTGTCTTATAAGTCAGTTAGTTACTCTGAATTCCTATTTCTTTTTCCTTAGAAAAGGGCAGTATCATGGTCAAGTTTGAGATTGGTGAGAATCTATAAAAAGAAGCTAAAAAGGATGCTCAATAAATGGCAGTTGTTGCTGAGGTTACTGCTATGCTTATTAATACACATAAGGTGTTATTAAGTCATCATATACTTTTGTTAAACATAGTACCAAAATGCAACATATGGCAAAGAGAAAAAAATGTTTTATTTCTTAGTTGACAGTTATGTTTTTTCTGGGTATTCCCAAAACGCTTCTAAAGGCATTCGCAATTAAAACTAATAGTTGGAAAAGGCAGAGCTCAAGTCTAACAGAGCATTGCCATTACTACAAACATATTAAATATTCTATTATGACTCTGTCTTTTCTCTCAGGGAATCTTATTGTTTAAAATAACATATGTTTCTCTAAATACTCTATTTATTATCCTTCTGTTTTCTAACAGTGAAAGAAATTAGTCTCGGAACCCGGGCCCATGACATTCCTTCATAGTATGTGCAGTATTTATACAATCCCTTCTTAATCATTGCTATGTATATATTTGGACAAAATTATGACATAAAAATATTTAATATTTTGAAAGTGATGCCCAAATATATATGATAAAATAGCTCAGTGGTTCCCTAACTTGCTTGTTGGGATTCAGGAACTTCAGAAAGTCCTCATAGCTGTGACTCATTCCCCACCCACCTGCTACATTATCATTTGATTCTCTGGATTGTGGCCTTGGCACTGAAATCTTTGAAAGACTTCCTGGTGATTCTCGTGTACAAGTTTAGGAAACATAGGACAAACTTCCTCACTATGTCGCTCACATTACTCAAGCAGTTTCTAGTTGTTTCATTATTTTGTTTTCAAGAACAAGCATATCCATTGGAAAAACTTTTATAACAGAAAATAAAACCAAAAAGCATTTCTCATTTTATTACATTAATGTGTTCCACTTTTCCAGTGTTCATCACATTCTGGCAGAACCGAAGAAGAAAAAAGATATGAGGTCTACATTAGGTTCTGTCTCAGGAATAAAATGCGTTTAGTATTTTTCATGTGATAGAAGAAAAACACACAAAAAGATTAAAATTCCATTTGTCTCTTCTCAGCAGTAATGATTCTGAAAGGTCTTACTCACTTGAAAACAGTGAAAATATATACTAAGTACGAATGAATCACAGCCTTCAGAAAAGAATTCTCACATAATTTTTCACATAAGCACCAACATTTTCTTTGCCAAACTTCACTGAAGTTTTGTTAAAAGTGAGTTTCTTTCTTCATCTGATAGCTACATGTCACTTGAGTGATTTTCATCAATCCTGAAGGTGATCAGACAGTTTCACATACAGGGTGGACATAAAGTTTGTGTGCAATTTTAAATATTGTGCAATTCAAAGTTGCACATGAATTGTATGGATACTCTGTCTGTTTAGCAATTCTTTGCTTCATAACAATAATTTTTTCATTCCTTAAATGCACCATCTAGTCCATTTGTGTTGACACCATCCAGTACAAAAACTGGACTTACAAAGCTGAGAGGCCTTATTATACCCTGTCCTTAGTATCCATATTCTTCATATCATATGAACAATGGAAGAAAAAGACCATATTTACACAATGTTTTTTACTCCTTCCTAAAAACCCCAACTAATATCACCATTGGGCATTAATAAAATATTTCCAAGTTTTATATCCCAATAATGCAATCTCTGCCTCAGGCCTATAATGAGGATTAAAGATGATAATGAAGACCACTTAGCAATGTGCCTAGGACATAGTAGCCATTCAATAAATGTTTGTTTTTTTTAAAAAAAAAGATAATGTCCCATTTCACTGTCTTGAAATGACAGTGTTAATTTTAAAAGTGCTCATAATAAGGCAGCACCTGTGGTTCAGTGAGTAGGGAGCCGGCCCCATATACAGAGGGTAGTGGGTTAGAACCTGGCCTCGCTCAAAATGCAGCAAAAAAATAGCTGGGCATTGTAGTGGGCACCTGTAGTCCCAGCTACTTGGGAGTCTGAGGCAAGAGAATCACCTATACCCAAGAGCTGGAGGTTGCTGTGAGCTGTGATGCTATAGCACTCTCCTGAGGGTGACAAAATGAGACTCTGTCTCTAAAAAAGAAAGGTTCATAATAAATTCCTTGAAGTCATTTAAAAGGGAAACACTATCTCACTCTATTCCAATTAATGCCACTTACTCCCAAACATACTGATTTTTTTTTTTTTTAACTTGAAGTGGGTCTCCCTTAATGGGGATTCAGTCTTTCAAAAATAGATAGTTTTAGATTCCTAAGTGGTGGCCTGAAGCTATCCCAAGCTATCCTTGCCTAAAGCTGGCTGAGGAAGGGATGAATAAATAATCACAAGTAGAATAATAGTTTACTGATCTGCTTTGTTAAGTCTTCACTCTTTTTTCCCAGCAAAACTACAGAAAAAAAAGTCATAGAAGGTCTGACCTCTGTCCAAACTTCAGTTGCATTTTATAATTTCAGGTTAGAATGCATAATATATTAATGCTATACAACTTTTATTGGGTTCACTTTAAAATTTTTATTAAGTAGATTGCTACATTATGGTAATGTACTAAATTATCTAAAGCAAAGTAATACAATGATTAACTGACTATAAACATTGGTTTATGGTCAGTTTATAAAGTATTGCAATGATTAATATTATGCATTTTCATAACTAGAAAATTACAGGATGAAATATCTGTTGATTGACTCAGCACCATTAGGAATAATAAAACAGTGGTATAACTCAATCTCAAGTTACATCTTGAGAGTAAACTTTATTTTAAATCTCCTCTCTAAGTGGTTGGGAAATTCATTAATTTAAAATGTCCAAGGCTTGCCAAACATCAGATCAAGAATGCAAGTGTTCATATAAATATATTGAGTAAAATAGGGCTTAACTAACATTTTTTGAAAGGTATTTTCACCAATGCTTTGCTTAAAAACAACCAGAAAACATCAATTTAATTTATTATGTTCTCTCAATAAGAAAACAAGTAAAATATACTCAAGATTTTGATCTTACCTTCTTTCAAAAATAGATTTGAATGAGTTCTAACTTTGAAAAACATGCTCTCACATTTACAGAAGCCTTGATCATCTGTTCCACAACATAATGTAACAGACTAATTCTTTGTAGATAAACTAGACTCCACCAAGAAAAAAGGTGGAATCATAAATTTATATTATTCTTTGATGGCCAAGTGTTGGAACATAGATAGGCACCTAAAAAAATTATTAAGGCACCAGGGAAGAAGTCTATAGAAAAATCACAGTTGTAGACTAAAGCTGGAGCATTGCCTGAACGCAGCAGAATTGTTGGCTTGAATTCTCACCTTTCCACATCGCTGCTGTCTTAGGCAAATCACCTTAATTTCCTCATCTGAAAAATGGATATTATATCTCTCAGTTTTTGAAAGGACTAAATAAAAATCGCACAGTAACTGGCCCAGAGTAGATAATAAATAAATCATAGTTATTTTATTACCTGTGATTATTAATAGATTCTCCTGACAAAGAATAGTACCAATAGGAAAAGAAAGTGAAGATTGGTAAGGATGGTTTGAGAATACTGGCAGCTGAAAATGATACAAAGTTGGGAAATCATATGAAAGTCCTAAAATACATACTTGACTGTTTTATATTGAAGAGGCTCAGACTTTCCATGATAATATCTGCATAGTTTTGGGAACAGGGTGTGGAGGTGTTCTAGAGCCTTTCCTGAAACTAAATTTCTATTATAGACACTGCTTCTTTAATAGTTAATACATCCGATTTCTGGCTCGGTGCCTGTGGCTCAAGCAGCTAAGGCTCCAGCCACATACACCTGAACTGGCAGGTTCAAATCCAGTCCGGGCCCACCAAACAACAATGACAGCTGCAACCAAAAAATATCCGGGCATTGTGGCAGGCGCCTGTAGTCCCAGCTACTTGGGAGGCGGAGGCAGGAGAATCGCTTGAGCCCACAAGTTGGAGGTTGCTGTGAGCTGTGATACCATGGGACTCTACCCAAGATGTCAACTTAAGGTCTTGTCTCCACAAAAAAAAAAAAAAAAAAAAAAAAAATCTGATTTCAGCCACTCATATGTTTTTGTCAACTTTTTCTTAACTAACGAGTAATTTTCACATAGGTATCATGTCTTGTAAAATCATAGTTCCTGACACAGTTGTAGGCTTATATTTGATGGCCAGTAAAGATGTGTTGAATTAAGTAATGAATGATTGTTGAAAAATGGAATAGTTTCAAATTAATTAATTGTATTGTTAGCCTAAATTTATACTTTGCTTTCCATGGATATTCATGTATCCATTATAATTAATTTTCTAACTACTAAATGGCATCTGTATATCCATTTATTGACTCTTTTGAAAACCCTTTTTCCACTTTCTATTGTCTAAAACTGTGGTCCCCAACCCCTGGGCCGGGATCAGCCCATGGCCTGTTAGCAACTGGGCCCCATAGCTAATTTTCTAACTACCACTGACACCCTTATATCCATTTACTGACTCTTTTAAAAACCCTCTTTCCACTTTCTATTGTCTAAAACTGTGGTCTCCAACCCCTGGGCCGGGATCAGCCCATGGGCTGTTGGCAACTGGGCCCCACAGCAAGTGTGCGCAGGAGGTATGCTAGAGTAGCTTCCTCTGTCTTTACAGCCACTCCTCATCAGTCACATCACTGCCTGAGCTCTGCCTCCTTTCAGATAAGCAGGAGCATTAGACTTTCATGGGAGCACAAACCCTACTGCAAACTGCATGTGTGAGGTATCCAGATGACCTGCTCCTTATGAGAATCTACACCTAACGAACGGAGGTGGAGAGGTCACGTGCTTGAATCATCCCAAACTTTCCCTCTTCCCCTGTCTATGGAAAAATTGTCTTCCATGAAACTGGCCTGGAGAGCCAAAAAGTTTAGGGACTGCTGATTTAAAATATCAAAAACAAATATTAATCGTATAGTTCCATCCCACTTTTTCTATGCTATGTGTCTCAGATTGCAGAAGGTAGCTGTACACTGAGAAGTATCAGTCTGAACAACATGGCTTCCGTAACACAATGTTCTAGCAAATAATACATGTGAAACTCATTGGTTTTTGCTGCCAACAAGAATATGTTAATGTAATTAAGACTCCTGGAACTGGAAGGGTTGTATAATAGACAAAATGGCATCAAAGCCTTTTATGTCCAAAGAAATAGAATTATAATATTGCTTGATAATAGTTGATCTATATAGTCAAATAAAAGTATAGAATTATCTTTTTTGTTTTCAGATCCACTTAACTCCACATTGTATCCAAATCCCAGTAGTTAAACTACTTTTATTGCTTTCATATTCTTAAAATAGTTGGAGAATACGTTAACATCATTGTCCATATAGCAACTAATTCCTAAAGCACAACTCTCTGGAAGTATGGTCCATAATCTATTTTTATTAGTCTGTAATGAAATAAGCACAGAAATTTTAATCACTCATACACACACTTTTAATGATCAAAAAGAACAGTTTTTGTGACTTTTTCCTCTCTCCCTATGTTATGTTTGTTCTGATTACATTTATGGAAATACAATTTTGTGACTGTTGAATCTAGTAATAAAATAATGAAGTTTGTATTTTGTATGTGTACTCTTTTAAAGTTTATTTTCTAAGTAATTCATCTTTATTATATTTCATAAAAGTGTCAGTCTGTGACAGATTGAAAACAAAAGAAAGAAGAAAAATAAAATTAGTGCTTAACCACAAGAAATTTGAGAAATACCATTCCAGAGCATGGTTGTCTTTTCCCCATGTTATGTATGTATATAAAAAATAAAACTATTTTAACATGTTAAATATTATGCAATTTTTTAAACATCTTCCACAGGTGCAGCATTCCTTTTGTTATTTGTGTTGTCTTTATAAATATTTCTTTAACAAATCATATAGTATCAAGACTAAATTTAACAACAAACCCTCCAACTATGTCAAGATCATTTCCTGATTAAAATGCTTCAGTGATAGCTCTTTAACAAATATTTTTAATGATTTTGAAGGCTTAAAAGATCCTCCAAGAACTTTTTATTCTGATCTCCAGCTTTCTGCTACAGACCATAAACATATGCTTTCATCTCCAAGCCTCTGATCAGATACTTTATTCTTCCAAGGTCTCTTCTCTCTCTCTCTCTTTCTCTCCTTCTCTCTCTCTCTCTCTCTCTCTCTCTCTCTCTCTCCTCATCTCTCTATCCTTTTTCACACACACACACATGCATGAACATGCACATGTACTTCCCTGACTCACATTTGCTAACAGCTACCCTTTCCTTCAATGTCAGGCTCCAAGGGAACTTTCCCCTGCGTCCTTGGCCTCTAACTAATATACTGTTAGTATATTCTATTTTCTTTCCATAAACTTTTAAAAATGTTTTTAATAGCTCTTTTTTTCACTGGATCATAGCCCTGTAAGGGCAAGGAACTGGGTTTTGCCTCTGCTTTTGCATTCCCAGAGCTTAGCACACAAACTGGGTTCCCAATATTTATTAAGTAAATTAATGCATAGAGAATGCATGACCTGTGATTTACAAGGGCACATTCTTATAAATGCTTCTATTGCTTCATATCCTTCGGCAGCACCCCACATAACAAGCCATTACAACTATATTGCTAACTTACAGAAAGAACATCATAAACCTTGAATCTTTTTTAAATCTTAGTGTTATTACTTAAGATCTTCTCTCTATAGTATTTACTATATGAAGTTTGTTATTGACAAACTTAACTTGTCATTTCTGGTAGTTGATTTTTCTAATTCATCAAGAATATTTACAGTTCAAATCTTGTTCCTCAGTGTGATACAAAAACCTACTTATTGAGGCAAACATTAATGAAAGAGTTTGATCAATGCTCTGGAATTCCATGTAGCTTGATTTTAATTTAAAACTGAACTCTCTATAACTCTATTATTTCAGATTAATTTACACTAATTTCAACTGTAATGTAATCTTCAGTGCATGCTTCTTTTCTGTATTTATCTTTTCAAATAACAGCTGTTTAATTTAGGATATTAATTAAATAATTAACTAAAAAAGATCTTTGCTTGTGCATCTATCAGGATTAGACACTGCACTAAGTATTTCCACATTGACTTTATGCTCATGGTACTCTCTCAGGTCACTCCTGTTATTTTCTGAGAACCTGAGTCCTGAAGTGATAAAGTGATTTGTACATAAAGAAGTAGCTGAACTCTGAGAGCGTCATAATCCAACCCAAGTTGTCTAATTCTACACCTAGTACTATTTCCAGTGCTCTTCTTACTATCATCACCAACACATTCTAAAAAGGTGTGCGATTTCTCTCTCAGTTCCTTTAAGTTCACAAAAACGTAAAATGATCACCTTCCCTGATTAAAATCTAAAACACACTCAGTACATTTGTTAAACTAATTAGAAACCACTTGAAAGCAAAATGTAAAGAGAAGAGATTAGTACATAAGGTAAATTTTTTGGTGAAAAGTAAGGAAGACATAATGAGTAACTGAGTCGCATGTCATTGTGGCTGGCTCGATGGGAAAAGAGCAATCGTTCATTCGGCTCAAAAATCAAGTGAGTCAGCTTAATGGCAGCAGAAAACAGTAACTCAAACTTATTTTAATAATTGTCAAAGTAGGAAAATCTAGAGGGCTATGGACTCCTCCCAACTATGGTAGTACATCAAATGTGAGACAGAAATGTCTTAACTTGATTTCCTTTCCTATTCAGCACTAATATTTGCCTTTGTACTGGACCCTTCAACTCTATTCACCCTTCTACTTTGAACATAAAGGAAGAGAAAGACACGGGTAGAGAATGTGCTTTCTTGTGACATGGAGGCTGCTTACAAAGAAAGACTATCTTTCCCACAGAACGTCACATTATTCAAGTCCTACAATCTAACTCCATGCAGTTCCACACCTGATTCAGTTGCTTAGAATTTATTGCAAATGTGACTGAATAGATTATCCAGTCACCTAACCACAGATCTAGTTTTCACTTACTCAGCACATTATATGGCCAGATGTGCCACCAATTTATGCCACTGACCACATATGTTAGTTAAAATCTGTACCCCTCAGTTATTTGTGATTACACTCAAGAGAAAATCTGATAACATATCTATAGAAATCCTGATAATTTAAAGCAGCAATAATGGATAGTCTCTCAAACATACATCTATTAATTTCATTATATTTGCTTATATGAATAAACCTCCATTTGGCTTCATATTAAATTTAAAAAAAGTGATTTTAAAACAATAAGTCAAATACCACTCAAGCTATCAAGTAGCTGCTTACTTAAGAATATGAGTTTCTTCCTTGAATTACATAGCTTTGTCTCCATAAAAGTAAAGCATGTTCTTATAGTAAAACACTGTATGTGTATAAACAGGCAACCAGAAACTTAAGCCAGATTGGCTGTTGGAAAATGTACAAGTGTTCTTCAGAAGAACATTCACATGACATTTGTTTTGATTGTGGCTTTGATCACAGGCTCAAAAGTGATGGAGGAAATCTTACCCACTATGCAGGCTGAGCCTAGAAACCTGTATGAAGAAAACTAATATGCCTAAGTACAAAACATTAAGTCTCTAGAAATACCTCCAGCAAACACCTAGAATAGCAGAAAACAGAAATCTTCAGCCTTACATAAATACATTTCCACTTTCAATTTATAAGAGCAATTACTGCTATAGGAAAGTATATTTCATAGAGATTAATGACCAACCCTCATGTTAGGCCATCAGCTCCCTTCAGAGACGAAGCCTAATCAATCTGTCATTATTGCATTCATTTTATATAGACACTTTAAAAAAAAAAAAAAACACTTCCTTTGATGCCAATAAACTCTTCAGGATACAGGAATGCAATCCTCTTCAGCAGGACCACACAGAATGACTTTTTCTGAAAATTCTGCAGAGAAACGTAACTGTCTATAACCACATTTCAACTTAAATCACTGACTGTATGAACTTAAAAAACTTCTCTGTGACTGTGACTGTTGTTTGTAACATTTGGATAACAATTACCTTCATCCACTCAATAACCATTATTTTGGGAGATAACTAAGAACAAGGCACCATCATAGATATTGGAAATACAACTTTGTCTAATGCACAGTCACGACCTTCCAGGAATTCTAGTCCACTGGGAGGGAAAGCCAAGTGAGGGAGGAATTTCTATTTAATAATATTCTGCAAAATTCTTCTATAGTGGGGCAGGGTAGATGGGTGAAGTGTATTACCCATTCTTTGGAGTAGGCATGAGAGGTGATTAGAAAAGCTAGTCCATAGGAAATGTCCTTAGTATAGAAAATAATCAGGCTAATGTGATCTTCCAGGCAGAGGTTGTAGGTAATACATGCAAATGCTTAAAGATAATTAAAGAAAAAGCGCACTGAAGTGGCTGCAACTTGTCCTGTGTGATCCAATAATTCAGGGGTTGGGTGAGGAGGGATGAGGGTAGAGGGGTGAGGGGTCCCTAGAACATGAAATCCCCTTGTCAACTGTATGAAAAGTTGTTCTCTCAAGAGCAATGGAAAATCTCTTATGGGTTCTAAGTAAGGAAATAACATGATTAGATTTTTAACAGATTAATTTAGGCAGAAGGGAAGCATGGAACAGCCTCAGCTAAGTCCACAGAAAAGCCTGGACGACAATGCAAATAAGAGATGACAGTGACAAAGGAAACAGACAAATTAAAACTAGCAAAGAATGATGAGGAAGCAGGACTTCAAATCCAGTGGTGTGAAAGAAAGGGGGAGGAGATGCCATTCCCTAAGAGAAGGTAACCAGGAAAAACATGAATTCCTAAAGCGGACACGACTTCTGCTACAGAACTGGTGAAGTTTTAAGGCAGACATTCAAGTAGAGATGCCTGTTGTGTATGTAGAAAGAAAGGCCTCCTCCTGAGGAGAGAGTCCTGGCATAGAAATACAGAGATTCGGTAGGTATCAGCACATACGTATATATTCATATTCTGATTGAAGCATTCAAAGCGAGTTAAATTCCCTAAGGGTCATAGTGAGATAAGCAGAGGAGAGTCAAGTAAAGGAGAGAGACAATGAGCTGAAAACAGAGCTTAATTTTTGAACCTAGTTAGGTCTCAACATTTTTGGCACCAGGAGCAGTTTTATGGAAGACAAATTTTCCATGGATGGGGGAGTGGGGGTGCTGGGAGCTGGGGATGGAACTGGAGGTGGAGCTCAGGCAATGAGGCCATGAGGCCCAGGTCCTAACAGGCCATGGACCAGCACCAGTTGGGGAGTGCAGATTTATGTGCTGGAAATAGATAGGAAGTAGGCGGGTCACTGACAACGTTTTGAGATAGACTGTATTATGGTTCATTATTTCACTTCCAAGAAACACAGTCAACAGCATCCTTTCTGATTCACCCCTACAAGTTTCAGCTTGTTCAGCCTGCTGGTGTGGCTGAGAGGATTTCATTTTTCAGTCTGTGTGGGTTTAACATTGCTTGATTTTTGTGTACCTAAAAACTTTCATGACCCACATACATGAGGAAATGTGCAAAGGAGTATATGGATGAGGTAGGAAATCTTTAAGGAAATTATGTTATCATAAAAGTTGTACTGGAATGTGTTAGTTTTTAATCTTAGCATTCATTACCTCTTCTTATGGTGATGTGATATTAACTTGAATTTGGGTAAACTTTTAACACCATTCCCAGCCATGTCTTTGAGACTTCACCCCTCAGGTCTAGGCATTGGACACATGAGACATGCAAAATCAGTCAGCCCATTCCCTCCCTGTCAACAATGGTTGGCTCAAGTGTAGACACAGTACTCAAATCAAATCAATCAGTGTCAGTTATGGAATTCTGAGTTAGTTGAGAAATAGTTTCTTCTGAACTGATATTGTGATTCTGTGAGCCTGAAGATTATAACTTCTCCACAGAATCTGAGAAGAGAATCAAGCTAAAGATAAGGAAGGCAGTTGAATCTTGTTGACATCACTTGAGTCATTAATTAAAGGTAGGTCATAGTTTGAAGAAGTTTCTTCCCCAACTTTCCACCAAGAGTCACTACCCTAAACGGCCCCACATCTCCTTGCTTCTCTACAATCAAATCCACCTAGGAAACTGCTGCCACATTTTCTTACTTTCATTATTTTAAACATTTTCTTCTAACTATAAGGGAAATATAAAATCATGGAGAAACTGAATATGTAATAAATCAGAAGGAAGAACACGAGAATTAGTATTAATCCCATTGTTGAAGGATATTCTTAAAATTCCAATATGAAATAGTATTTTAAATTGTAAATTGTAATATTATATAATTAAAGAGAAATACTTTTGCCAATAATAGAAATAGACCATAAGGTATGTGTTGAAATGTCAATTTAAGCTGCTTTGAACGATACAAATGCAGATGAATTTTCTTCTCCTTGCAAGAGTTAAAATGTCATTTCTGAATATTACATTAATGTGAATAAATTTCAGCATCTCTTTTTCCCTCTCCATATATGTACCATCATTCTGCCCTTTTTCTCAGAGTTTAGAAAGATCCAGAAATGAGAGAATCGGCATCTATAATTCTCTCTTTCTCTCTAAAGAGGCACAAACTTTGTGAATGAAGCCATAAGTACTTCAAGAGGAAGTTGGTGTTTTAAATAAAATAAGTATACAAGATAGTAGATATACAGTATACAACATGACAGCTCCATTCCACTATCAAATAGGTATGTAAGATTTAGAAATCTCATGATAGACCACATGTTTCAAAATGTTTTGCTAATTGAATATTGGCATACAGAATTATCTGTAAGATCTTGACAAAGGAACACTGGGTCAGCAGGTTGCACTTCTGGGAACTGCGAATCTAACACCAACCAGCTTGGGAAAATAATTTTATCTGCTTTTATAAAGTGAGGAGTTTCTTTCCCATTCTGAAATTCAAGGAAAAAAATCCTAAGTTTTTGCAGAGCTCAACATTAATTCTCTGTTTTAAACATTCAATATTTTCAACGAGGGGATTTTCTTTTTATCAATTACACTCTGTAAAAATGAAAATAAATACACTTCATAGAAAAGTATGCTGCAACAAACTCCCACCGTCTTTTCTGAATAAAAAATTGAAATGCTAATGCAATGACACCCTAATTCACGTATAATTCTCTATGAAGTTGTTTGGAACTTAATAATAAAATAGCATTCAAGCAATATATAAATGCTTTCTCTTCTGATAGCCCACCAAAATATACATTCAAAGTGCACTGCCTCTGAAGGTCCAAGTGAGATTTAAGATGATTTCCAGATATTTTAATTCTGTGATATAAATTAATGGCTTTGGCAAATATTCTAATGTTACATTCTCCTTACAAGAGTTCTTTCAATACTTGATGACTCCTAACCAGGACTGATATTAAATTCATGCTCTGGGAAACATAATTTTAATCTGTCAGGTGGTTCAGATCCTTTCTAAGAAAGAACAAGGATTAATTTCATTTAAGGCAATAAAATTTTCTGCATAAACCAAAACTTGGAGAAATTGTATAGGATTCGTTGTCTAACTCTCGAATCAGACATGTCCTAAGCATGAAGAGTCTGTGGCACCTTTCTTTTCTGTCTACGTCAGCCCCTACCCACAATCTGGGCCCAGCAATCCACCAGGTCTCTGGAATTTCCTCTCCCACATGTATTGTTTATTTCAAGAAAGATAACACAGTGGCACCTGTGGCTCAAGGAGTAGGGTGCTGCCCCCATATACCAGAAGTGGTGGATTCAAACCCTGCCCTAGCCAAAAACTGCAGGAAAAGAAAGAAAGAAAGAAAGAGAAAAAGAAAGAAAGAAATAAAAAGAGAAAAAGAAAGAAAGAGAAAGAGAAAAAGAAAGAAAGAAAGAAAAAGAAAGAAAAAGAAAGAAAAAGAAAGAAAGAAAGGAAAGAAAAGAAAGAAAGAAAGGAAGGAAGGAAGGAAGGAAGGAAGGAAGAAAGAAAGAAAGAAAGAAAGAAAGAAAGAAAGAAAGAAAGAGAGAGAAAGAAAGAAAGAAAACAGCATTTGGATTTGCTTTTTAGAGAACAGATGACTAACAACTCTTAATTATCATTCAGCATATATATCATGATTTTGAAGATACCCCAACAAGGAATCCTCATATTTTTTATGCTGCTGTGGATTAGTTCATTACAAAAGAGGTGTCTGTACTGTGTTAGATGTCGTTTACTGAAGCAGTACTGTGTTAGATGTTGTTGACTGAAGCAGAGCCTTGCGTAGTTTCAGAAGGTCATGGAAAGGTGGCTAAGGTTTCTTCTGTTCAGAACCTCCTTTCTCTGTAAAGCCTCTGGGTGTTTGGGCCCTAAATCTCAGTGGGCTGTGCAGGGAGGGTGGGAGTGAGGTTCTTCTACCTTATCATACTTATCCCGAAGCTCACTCTGGAAACTGACTCCTGTTTGAACTTAGGGAGCAATTAAAATACAGTCATGCCTAACTCTCAACCCAGGCCAGACGCTTTACACTTTTCTCTTACAGGAATATTCATCTCAGAAGCCAAGATTACAGCCTTTGTTTCTTCCTAGGCTGAAAAGTCACTTCATTGACACAGCTGTTTAGATGAATGAGGTTCTGACCTCTCACCCACCTGCCACCACTGCCTCTGGAGGGTCTGCATGAAACTTTGGGGCTTTTTCAAACATAGTGTGTTCAAAATCCAGCTCCAAAATCTTTGCATTCTACACCATTTAAGACTATAGAATTCTTTGAATAACACATATCCTTCTTTAGTTAGGATTTGACTATGCTCCTCATAGTCAATACTTGCCTCAACAAGAAGGGGATTAGTCCTATTAACTGCCAAAAAGGGAGGCATCTGTTTATTTTTACAGGAGAAGTGCTACTTTTATGCCAACAGATCTGAGATCGTGCAAAACAAGATCAAAACACTCCAAGAAGAT